>JAQPPZ010004246.1:0-126422 GCA_028583015.1 Wollemia nobilis
AACCCCTATTCCTGGTAACCCCTAACATTCCTTGCCGTTCCTTCTTTCGATATCGAGCTGTCAAAATCTTAAACAAGAATGTCCTACGCTTTCGTTACCGTCGTGAGCTTCCAATAATTTCAGTTATCTGCCGTGGACAAACCAAAACAACGAATCGGACGGCAGAAGACAGGGAACTAGAATAGAATTTCATCATAAAAATATGTTACTAAATAATACTCTTTAAATATTTTATTTCTTTTTCTCTCATCGGAACTTGTTATTTATTTATCTTATAAATACTAAAAACTTTTATTCAAATGTCTAAACTCTTCACAACCACCATTTTACATTCACACTGCACTCATTATTTCACAAGAGGCCTTATGATTCTAGACGTTGTCTTTAGGAGGCATGAGGTTGATTTCAATGTTAAACATTGTACTTATTTTAAGGCATTTATTTTTACTAAAAAAAAAAAATTATTCATTCTAGAAATATTAAATTATTAATTTATAAATAATTTTTCACAATAATAATCTACATAACGAGGTAATTATAGATAATACTATTATGATAGGGCAACAATGTGTAACATCAATAATACTCCTTAACAAAGGAAAACTCTATAGAATCTTTTAAGATGAGAAAGCTAATTAAAGATCTTTTAAGATGAGAAAGCCACTTAAAGAGGGCAAAGTTTCACAAACCACTTCATGGGTAAAGATGATTACAAGTAATAGTTTATATGAATGATCTTCATAATAATTATAATGACAAAATCCTTAGGGGATAGTGCAACACTTTTGATTTTGGCTCTTTTTCGTAAGGTCCAAGGTTCAAACCGTGGTGTGTGTGTTAAATTCCCTATTGTTAAGCTCAACTCTCCCCCCTTATGAGAGGTCATGGTGGGATGGGAATGTCCAGACTTGAGCACTAGTCCTAGGGGTTTCTTAACCAAATCTAATAATAATAATTTAATTATAATTGTAATTGTAATGATAATATCCCTTCTTTATATACCCATATTTTAAATTTACATTGGGATCCGACTACTAAATCGTCATCCCAAATCATTACTATAATATAATAATATAATAAACCTTGGGTTATGTGTGGCCCATGCCAACTATCCATAATACCTTTATACAATGTAGTATAATATCTTCATATACCTATTCCTAGGTACCATAACATTGAAACTCAGAACATATACAATTGAAGAGTCATGGAATTTTATGGAATACAATGCACAAAATAGTCATTGATGTTGCTTAATTTCATTAGTTTTGCATGATCCCAAAATAAAATTTTATGTGAATATTGTGTGATTTTTATTGGGACCATATATTGCTATCAAGTTAATTATACCATCTCAACTCTTCTTTTTGTGAAAGATGACATATTTTCTTCTTCCAACTATTAAGAATTGTATAAGTTTATAACATTCATAACTAAATCCTTGATATTGGATTTATTAAGAACTAGGTATTAAAGTATAATACAATTCTAACATAGGAATATGTCACTGGAAATAATAACGTAGATCATCATAATGACCTATTAGAAATTAATAGGGGTGAGAAATAATACATAAGTAGGACTAAGGGCTTACACCTCCAATTCTACTACCCTATTGCCAAAGAGTTTGGCAAGTGGTGGGGCTTATAAAAAAATTCTTCCTTAAGATGAAAATCACCATCACCAATGGCTAAAACATTTGCTACCAAATTTATATATCTATAAATATGGTAGCTATAACAACCTATGGATTTCCTAATGTATTTTTTAGGAACATTATTCATACCCTTAATATTTCAATATATCATTTTCATTGTCACTTTTTATTTTCATTTGTGGGTTTTTTCCCACTTCTTTTTTTTGGTATTGATAAAAATGGGGGTTGAAGGACCCTGACCCTTTACATAGAGCTCAAAAGATGTATGGGAAAAAAAAAAGAGAAGATTAAAAAAATGCAAGATAGCCCTATCTTAGTAAAACAAACAAACCTAGGTTAAACCTGCTAATGGAGATGCTGAAATAATATCTCTCTCATTATTCTTTGGCTTATGCAGTACTCAATACTTAATATAACTGATAAGGAAACTGCTGACAACAATGTAATTTAGTGTGCTGAAATACTTCATCGCATGATCTCAATAAGTATTCTTCTTTGCTCTACCCTCTTTATCTTCTAGCTTCATTATCAATTCTTATAATCTTTTCCAATTCCATGGGGGCGTATGACCAGACCTTGAAATTCTCATATCTAACTAGCATATTCATCATTTTATTGGTAGCTTTGTTTCCCTATATATAAAAATATGTTTAACTTGAATTTCTTCTAGGTTTCTGAAAATAGTCCTTGCATCTGTAATTATTTGAAAAATACTAGAATTTTTTAAATTTCCTTTTTGAAGGGAAGTTATAATTTTCTTGGAATCCCTCTCAAGAACAATTCTCTAAAACCTAAATTCACTACAATTTGGAGGCTTGCAAGCATCACCCTTGCTTCCACTTGGTAATTTGTGGTAATTCCTAGATCCTAAACATATGCAACCACTACCTGACCTCTGTCATTTAGACCCCCACCACCAGCATGACCAGGATTACCTTTTTGAAACCCCATTAGCACTTGCAATATTTATTTTTTATTTTCTCATATCAATATCCCTTTAAATTTATTTTCTCTTTATTTTTATTTTTTTGGTCTTCCTCTCTTTTCATTACCACCAACACTTTCATCTTCATTCTACATTTTTTTTACAATAAGACTCATCATCTATAGGTTTGTTTTGTTGTGAAGGTTTTGAAGTGAAAGGATACTCCATAACAATTGCCTCATGTTATCCTAAAGATCTTAAATTTCTAAGGAATTTGTTCATCCTTTTCTCTTTATTAAACTATTATTAAAACACTAAAGTGTAAGGGATAATATCTACACTACTTTAATTTCTATTGCCAAGAGAGGATTTTATACTCCTTGAGAAAAATAAAGACAATTTACTTGGAATAATCTTGACCTCTTTTATTTTCCTTTTTTAAAAACATTTCCTCCACATATTCTTTTGTACCTTTAATTCATTTTGAATTTAAAATTTTACATTGTACTTTTACATCCCTACATGATGTCAAAATAAAATAACAAATGCAAGAGGAAATGAAGTATAAAACTACATGATGTCTCAAAATTGAACAAGAAAATTAAATAATATATGAGATAAAATTAGACTTGTCATGTAGACTAAACAATTAGGAAGGAAAAAATAGTATTATCTCAATTAGTTCAACCCAAATTGTAAACATAGTAAAAAGTACATAGATATAAATTTCAAGTGAAAGATAAAAATGCTTATATCCCAACTAAGATCCAATTCATGCTAACTTAGATGCAAAACTGAGTGATGGACAACAACTAAAGGGGTATGGTTAGAATACATGTCTTTTACACATTACGAGAAATGGAGACTAAAAGCAATTTATCATGAAAGAAAAATCTATGAGGACATCAAGAATACATATGAAGATCTTTTAAAAGTGAAGTCATTAATGAAACTTTTTGAAGAATTCAAAATAGAAAAATTAGGGGAACTTCTAATCAAAATCAATAGTAGAAGAAAGTAACTCCAAAAGATGATAAAAATATGTTTGTGTTTTTTTTTACTTTGCTTAACAATTGATTGGTGTAAATAAATATATTGTTGTTTTCCTACATGAGCTTTTGGTCCCATAGACTACTTTGGTCTTGTCAATGTGATTAATTCATTTTCTATCAGGCCAAATCAATGTTTGATTTTAGTTTTGTTACAGTTTTTTATTATATTCATAGAAATGCCATATTTTATTTTTTGATATAATTGTGAAACAAGTTGTAACAAAAAGTAGACATATTTTGGTATTACAAAAATGTGTCCTTCTAATAAGAAATGATCTATTAGTTGTTATCAAAGAAAATATTTGATTTTACAATTTCACAAATTCAATTTTAATAATTTTTTTCTCTTGCAAGTAAAAAAATCTTAATACATCTTAAAATATTAATTAGACAATGCAATAGAATAAAATACATATTTATGCATTAATTCTAAAGCCTATACTTCTTGTAATTTTAAACAAGTTAAATAGGAATAAGAAAAGATGAAAGTATGTTATGAAACTTTGTGTTGCAAAACTATGATGCAATTTCACTTGGTAATATAGAAATATTATTTTTGAAATAGTTTTTAGGCAGATTTTATTTCAATAGTTCTTAGAGTTCTATTAGAAACCATAGGAATATATATAGGGAAAATCTCTTGTTTGACAATGGTTGATTTAATTAGGAAAAATATTCATTGAGATATTCACCATGTTTTCCCTCTTTTGTCATTCAATCCATATGACTAATTAATTATTTTGGATGGATTATTTCGAGGATGCCCTAAAGAAGACTTTTTCCTAAATTTGGTGGATTGAAATTTTCTAGAGGTTTTTTGTAAATCCTAATTGTATTTTTATGTATTTTTTAAGAAACGTGCAATTCCTTCTCTACTTGAAATTTTTGGCACTATTGTAGCATAAATGTGAACATAGTTTGCATGGATTTTGAAGCTAAGAAGAATAGTCTAAACTTTTTATAGATCACCCTTGATTCTAGATAAGCATTGGGTAGGCTTTAATGCATGCCAAAGACCTCTAATCCACTTGACAATTTTTTAGAATTGGCTAGAACCTTTTATGTTGTTTTGGTTGGAGAGAAAATATCAATAGAATATGTTCTAGAAAATGGTTGTTTAGGGAAAAATATGGTAGATACTCCTTGGATCACTTACCATAGATTTGATCTTCTTCTTATCCTCCAAATTATACACCTATACTTACAATTAGGGTATGTTTACTACCAATTAAGTCTTTCAAATTTAGCTTTCTTTCTCTACTACCTAGCGAGGTGCTCTCTTAGCTCACACTTGCTCTGGGCTCACATAATTTATGTATTGAAGTTGAATTTTAGGATACAATATTTTTTCAAGAAAAAAAATGCTTAAGCAAATTAAGAGTGGCTAAGAAAAACTATTACCAATTTTATATGATCATTGTATTTTCTTAAAATGATTAGAATAATTTACAAATGGGTTATTAGTTGATTAAATTATATAGAGTCCATAAACAAAATTTATTATATTAAAATACATTGTATGACATTAGATGGCAATGTGACTAAATATTTAAACATCGTATTTTATTTAAACAAAACAATGTCACTCAAGTTTAATATATAAATATTTATTATGGTTTATAGGTAAAATATATAAAATATTTTTCTATAAAATATGTAAAATATATTAAAAAATTAGTAATAGGTAAATCTTGGGATACTTATAGTCTATAGGTTGAACATCTCAAGTGTGGGGTTGACATCCTAGCACCATACATCGAAGATATTTTATATGATATCATTCAAGAATGCATTCCATTGGAATGGACAACCAATATAGTCATGCCATTGTAGAGAGACCAACAATATTTTAAATTATCAATACCGTCATGGCTAATCCTTTCTTGTAAAAATATTTGGTAGCATCATAGAAAGAAAATTAGAAAGTGGTCTAAAATTTGAGAAAAGAGGGCAATAAGACAAGCATTATTTTTACCAAAGAACTCAACAATATATCATTGCATCACTTTAAGGCACCTAATAGAGAGGATATGGAATAAAATAAATAAATTCATTATTTTTTTATGGACTTTAACAAGGCTTTTGATATAGTACCTAGAAGTAAGTTATGAAAAAGAATGGAATAACTTGACATATTAACCAAGTATAGGGCATCTATACATAATGTTTATAAGCAAGTTTGAATATAAATTAGAAATCCTAAAGGTGATGAGGAGAGGGAATACAATTGGAGGAATTTCTAGCAAGGTGAGGACGAGAGGAAATACAATTGGAGTTGTGTAGTGAAACTTATTTTCTATGTTGATGATTTCGTATTAATGGCAAGATACTTCAAAGTTTAAAAGAATATCTAATAGCCTTATAACATTATTGTAATATGTCAAGATGCAAGTAAACATAAGTAAAACTAATATTATGGACCTCTCTACTTAGAGAGATTAAAAACATATATATATATATTATTTGAAGAAATTATACGTAGTAACAACATATAAATATCTTGAGTTATATTTTTATACTATATTCAATTGGGAAACATGTAGGATGGAACAAATACAAGCAGTATGAAGGTTGAATTATTCATTGACAAATAGGGGTAAAAAAACAAAGCTGTGGGATTATAAAACCCTTAGGGTCTTTTTTGGGTTACTAAAATATATGGGATTAGAAAACCCTTAGGTATTTTTTTGGACTTTTCTTTTTCCAAACTCTAATTGTGTTATATGTGTGTGAGGTGTGGGCTACTACAACATCAAATTTGAAATTGATATGAATAGAAAGAATCCAAAAATTACTAACTATAAATAATTTTAAAATTAAGTGATCAATCCATATGATATTCTACTTGCTAAAGTGGGTGTTTTCTACTAGAAGCAAAAGCTACAGTAAAACTATTGTGGTATGTAAATATAACAAAAATAATGAAGGGTAGCAAGAGGAAAAAATAGGTATTCAAATAAATAGGATAGAATAAAAGATACTTGGATGAAATAAAATAACAAATGCAAGGGGAAATGAAGTATAAAACTACATGATGTCACAAACTTGAACAAGAAAATTAAATAATATATGAGATAAAATTAGACTTGTCATGCAGACTAAAAAATTAGGAAGGAAAAAATAGTATTATCTCAATTAGTTCAACCCAAATTGTAAACATAGTGAAAAGTACATAGAGACAAATGTCAAGTGAAAGATAAAAATTCCTATATCCCAACTAAGATCCAACTCATGCTAACTTAGATGCAAAAATGGGTGATGGACAACAACTAAAGGGGTATGGTTAGAATGCATGTCTTTTACACATTAAGAGAAATGGAGACTAAAAGCAATTTATCATGAAGGAAAAATCTATGAGGACATCAAGAATGCATATGAAGATATTTTAAAAGTGAAGTCATTAATGAAACTTTTTGAAGAATTCAAAATAGAAAAATTAGGGGAACTTCTCATCAAAATCAATAGTAGAAGAAAGTAACTCCAAAAGATGATAAAAATATGTTTGTATTTTTGTTTACTTTGCTTAACAATTGATTGTTGTAAATAAATATATTGTTGTTTTCCTACATGAGTTTTTGGTCCCATAGACTACTTTGGTCTTGTCGATGTGATTAATTCATTTTCTATCAGGCCAAATCAATGTTTGATTTTAGTTTTGTTATAGTTTTTTATTATATTCATAGAAATGCCATCTTTTATTTTTTGATATAATTATGAAACAAGTTGTAACAAAAAGTAGACATATTTTGGTATTACAAAAATGCGTCCTTCTAATAAGAAATGATCTATTAGTTGTAGTTTTATTTACTTTTAGCATTCCTTTTACCTTTTCTTGTTTTGCTCCCCCTAAAAAATTGCTCCCCCTGACTAAATGCTCTCCCCTTACTCAAATATATCCCTCTTTTTCATCAATGGAAAAGGGTCACCTTTGGGGATCGGGGCTAAGAATGAGACTCTTAGCTTAGCCCCTCCCCCACCTCCTCTTGATATGGTTAATTATAGGGTGGGAGTATTTCTACTCCTAGCATGCACTGATATTTACCTTTGTCCACTTTGTTCCTCATATGATCCTTTTGATTCCTTTGACTATTCTGTTTGTCTCTGTAATTTATGCTCTAAACCACTTTTCTGTATGTCCATCATTATTACACTTATAACACTTAATGTTGTTGTCCCTTGGAGGTGCAAATTTCTTGGTATTTCTCCTGGTGAAACCATATCTATTCTTGTCATGAAACCTTCAATTCACTACCTTGTGACCAAACATATTACAAGAGTAGAAATACCCTTGAAAAAGTTGCATGTTTATGAAGTTCCCATATTTTTGTATTTCATGTGTCCTGCACTGTATAGCCTTGTACCCAAACCTGTGATAAGAGAAATATATTCCATTCAAACTACCCTGCCTTGACCCCACGGGTATTTTAGTATCTTTTACCCTATGTTGGTTCATGTTCCATATGTTCCTCTTTTGTGCATTGTTCCTTTCATTTTTGAAATTTCTATTGTCCAACTCATTCTCAGAAGTATCACTCTCTCTTACACTCTTCTTTTGAAGTTTATTCTTCTTCAGAACTTAAGGTTGACTCATCTCCTTATTTCTTTTGTAACTATTCAAAACCAAGACTTGTCTTGTTTGTTGACTGTATTTGTACATTGATAATCTTGTCTATGGTTTTTGAGCTTTTCCCAAACTTTTGTAGCTTATATTTAGACTCTTTTACTTCCTTCCTTAGTGAATCTACTTCTTGCTCTAACCTTTCACATTCTACAACCTTTGATTTTAGCTTCTCTTTGAATCACCATGTCTTAGCTATTGAGTTGGTTAGATCCTCTATAAGCTTTCCTTTCTCTTCATCACATTCTTGAAATTTAAGCTTGAATTTTGAGTTTTGCTTTCTTACCTCTCTTAATGCATCAAGGGCATGAATAAGCTCTCCCTCAAGGTCAACTTCTCCTTTCTATAATTCTTCCTCTATTTGTTTGCATTTGAAAACATCTTCATTATTTTTTGACTCTTTACTACTAGAAGCACTTCCTTATTATATTGCCATAAGAAGATTCTCTTTTGGTCCTTCAAGTGTATCTTCATATTCATCATCACTGAAACTGAATCCATTCCTTGTACAACTATCTTCAAGATAACCAAAATTACCACATCTAAAATACTTGAGAATTATTGATGATATTTTCCTAACCACTTATTTTTCTTTTGCTATAAATATAAATTCATCTTTATCATTATCTAAGGAACTATAATCACTATCACTTGAGTACTTACTTGCCTTATCTGCATAGAAACTCTTCTTATGTCTTTGGAAGAACTTATTTTCTTGCTTTCCTTTTCCATCCCTACTTTTCTTTTGGTACATTTGATTTTCTGTTTTCTTGTTCTTATGATCCTATTTTTCTTCATCATTGCTATTTCTAGCTTCTTGACAATTAGCTGCATAGTGACCATACTTTCCACAATTGAAACATCTAAATAATTTTTTACCTTTATACTTTATTGTATCCTTCTTCCTTCTGCTATAATATGCTTCTTCATCACTGGATAACTCATTGCTTGAATTTAAATTATGTCCCTTTGTCTTCTTAGTAGGTTTGAAGGTTGCTTCCTTCTGGATATTAGGTTCCTCTTTTGTTCTCATCTCAAAAGCTATGATAATGCCATGTAATTCATCTCTTGTCAAAATATCACTATATTTTTATTCCCCTATAGATAAAATATTTTCACTAAACCTTTTTGGGAGTGATCTTAAAATATTATCACAAACATCAGATTCTTGAACTTCAAGTCCAAGACCTTGCATGGAGTTAACAACCTTGTCTACACAAAGTAGATAAGCACTAATGTTTTCCTCATCCTTCATTCTTAGGTCTTCAAATATTCCCTTGAGATTTTGCAACTTTACCTCTTTGACATTTTTATCTTCTTCATATATGCCTTGCAATTTATCCAAAATTTCCTTTGCTGATTTGCAGTGCATAACCTTTATAAACTCTATTTTATGTAAACCTCTCAAAATTGCATTCATTTATTTTAAATTTTAATGATGTAGAAGCTTACCATCTTTATATATAGGTGGAGTAGCTAGTGGTGTGTATCCATTTTCAACTGCTTCCAATATTTCATTTCCAAGTGCCATCAGGTGAATCTTCATTCTTATAATCCAAAATATATAATTGCTCCCATAAAACATTGGTGCTAAATTATCTGAGGATCCACTCTTAGAATCCATCTGTGTTCTTGTAAGCTTTTCCTTCAAGTTGTTAAATTTTTCTAAAGGAACCCGATCTGATACCAATTGAAGAACACAAGCTTATACCAATCTATGTCCTGGGCATTTTTGCGGAATGGATACCCCTCCCTCCTTGGGTCTTACCCAAAAGTGGCATCCCTTTTGGGATGTTTTCCACAAATATAAGACCATTTTTTTAAATTTTTTCCCCAATCAATATTATGCAATATATCAATGGAAATATCAACAAAAGTAATAAAATTAATGCACAAATCACCACCCAAAATTGAGACACTAATTTAATGTGGTTCACCCAATGTGGGCTACTCCATGGAGAAAATATTTCACTAAAATTTTCTCAAAAAATATCTTGGGAAACCTTTCCATATTATAATGTTTATGGACCTCTGTCCAAAGGAGACACCATTACCCTAATCAAGTTTATGGATCTCTATCCATAAGAGAAACCAATCCTCTTTGCTCTAGTTGGTGATCTTCTAGAAGAACTACTACCTCCACTACACTGGCTAATGGATATCTATCCACTGAAGACTCCTATCCTCACTTAGATGACCTGTATTCACTGTCCTAGCTAATGGAAATCTATCCACTGGAGACTATCATCCTCTATACTATATCACCTCCAAAGCTTACTCTTAGCTCTGTCTCAAATCTGCACTAAACATGGTCCTTTGGTATAGCACAAATCTGCTCAATATCTGTCTCTGATTTGTACTAAAAATAGTCCTTTAGTCTAGAACAAATTTTTTCAATATATATCTCTAATCTACACTAAACACATTCCTTTGGTCTAGTACAAATCTCCTCAATATATATCCTCAAATTTGCACTAAACACAATCCTTCGGTCTAGAACAATTTTTTTCTCAATCTCTATCCTCAAATCCACACTAAACACATTCCTTTAGTGTAGCACAAATCTATCCTCAAGCCTTAATACAAATATTGACTCAATCATAAATCAAATTTGCTAGATCTACCCTAAACCTTAACTCAAGGTTTGAATAAATCAATAAATCAATTCTACTCTTAAGTCTTCTCAAAGACTTACCTCAAACATGCTCAACAAGTCCTCACTAGACCTTGTCCAATATGCTCAACAAGTCTTCGCCAAGACTTACCTCAACTCTGATCAAAAAGTCCTCACTATAACTTGTTCAATATGCTCAACAAGTCTTCACCAAGACTTACCTTAGATTTGCTCAACAAGTCCTTACTAGAACTTGTTCAATCTACTCAACAAGTCTTCACCAAGACTTACCTTAAATCTACTCAACAAGTCATCACTAGAACTTGTCCAATCTCACATAAACATATAGAGAATTGTTAGAGACTCAATATTCTTCACACTCACAACAATACTCAATCACTTTCAAACTCTCTTGCTTATTTACAGCTTTTAATTCATGTTTTGGAATGCCACATTGATTCACCCCCCCTCTCAGTGCCATACTAAGTACAATAATTGGTATCAGAGCCAAGTTCCCTTTAAAGGCTAAATCAGCTAGGGTTGATCTTGGATTAATACTCTAATGGCAAAGAAAGGCAAGAATGGAACCATGAGACACAAGAAAAAAAGATCACACAGGGTCATAAAAGAAAAGATAAATTCATTATTGCTGTAGATTCAAGAGATGAATCAAACAATGGAGAAAAGGCCAAGAGTCAACTCGATCATAATGTAGGTTCTCAAGGTTCAGAATGTTTTGATCAACTCCGGCATAATGAACGTCAGTGTTATGGGTTTAGTAGCAGTGAAGATGAAGAAGAAATAGAATTAGAACAGGAATGTAATAAAGAAGAAATGAATGCAGAAGAAAATTGGAATGAAGATCAAATTACAGCTCCAAGTAAGAAGAATAGAACCTCCTTCAAAAGGACATCTCAGCCAGTTTCAATTTCTGTGGTAGAGGAAATTGAACCAAAAAATGCAGAAGGGGTGAACACTGAAGCAGATAATAAAAACCTCAATGCTGAAGTAGACTGGGAAGGTGAGTTGATATCTGCTCTTGAAGAGTTGAGTATAGAAAAGAAAAAGAACAAAAGACTGTCCAAGAAATTGGAAGAATATGGGGATGAGATTGAAAATCTGTTCTTACAATTCCAACGGGCCAAGAAAATAGAAGAAGACTTGAAGTCACAGCTGAATGATAAATTCAATGTGTGTAACAAACATGAAGAGGATTCTAACAAAGTAGTTAGTAATCTAAAGCTGCAAGTAGAAGAGTCTAAAAGGATTGAGGAAACTCTCAGGTTGTAGATCAATGAGAAAGAGATTATTTGCGAAAAACAATAAGAAGAGATTGTTTCATTGAAGAAACAACTAGAAGAGGCCAATACAAATCTTAAATTCGAGAAGAGCACAAAATTGCTAGATAAAATGATAAGTCATCAGAGAAGATCCACGGTTAAGCATGGTCTTGGATATGAAGCTGAACAACCTGTATCTTCCAATTCTGTAGAGAAGAAGAAGTTCACTGTTTAAGGGTCCGAGCAAGAAAAGGTTAAAGTTGTATCTTAAAAAGAAAGAAAATATCAAAGGAGATTTACAACAAAGCAGCCACAACAAAAGAGGTTCTACCACTCTCACTTTTTTCATACTAACACTTTTAATGGCTATTGTTTCATATGTAACCAGTATGGTCACAAGGCAACTTATTATGGATTAAATAATAAATCAAAGAGTTATGTTGGTCAAAATACATCTGCATATCTGAGTGAACACTTTGTACAATGTTTTCAATGCAATGGTCATGGGCACATAGCAAGGTTTTGTCCAAGCGCTTATGTATCAAATCTAAGGCAAAATAGTAGATTTCATAAGACGTAAAGAACACAACACAGATAGGAAATAAATTAGGTTCATAGAATAAAGGAAAATAATCATTCATCATGGATGCATAAGAGACAACCACACCAGAGAGATATTCAAGTTCATGCAATGATGCAAAATAGGGACGCAGGTGAAAAATCCAAGCCCAAGGTCAAGAAAGTCTAGAGAAAGAAAGAAGAGAGGAAATCGTGTCTCCTTGAACTAAAGGAGACTGCTCTTCTACTGCACTAAGCAACTCTAGGTAACACATCCTCAGGGGGAGCATTTTGAAAAAGGTTTTATTTTAATGCTTCTGTATATTTGTCTGGGTATCTGAGGATGAAAGACCAGCAGTTGGGCTTTTGTGATATAATTTTCAAGTGTGTTGGTTGTTCATTTAGTTGTGTGTGGAAGTGTCATGAATGGTAGTGTTTGCATTGAGAATCTTCACCATTGGTAGTATTTCTTATGTCATTGTTGTTTTGTTGATGGTTCTTACTGCCACTGATTATAGCTATGGATTATAACAGTTCAGATTATTTTTGTTTATTGAAAGAATGCTTGCCCTAGCTGCGTATTTGTGTTTTGATAATAGCAACGTGTTTTTGTTCGATGCTTGATGTGAAGATTGTCAGATATTTCATTACACCTTGGTGAATATATTTAATTCATAGATAGTTTTGTTTTAACTTTTAATATAATGCCAATTCAAGGATAAGAAGTTTGAGGCTGAGTAAGGTGCACTACGGTTGGCCATAAAGTGTTTGACAAAATGTCTTCTTTCGACATGCATAGTTGAAAGTAAGAGTTGGCAGTAAAATTGCAGTGCTAGACAAAAATTGGTACAGATGTGAGTCACTTGTCAATTCTGTTGATAGAAGTGAAATCAACATGTTGAATGGGAAGATTGAAGAAAAAGTTTATAATGTGCAGCCAGATGATTTCTAGCCTGGTGATGAATGTTTGAGGTGCTTTTATAAATAATTGAGGTAGTCTACTGGATTCTCACTGTAGAGAAAGACAAACAGCTGTCAGTAGGTTCAAGTTTGTTGAGAATATTCAAGATGTATATGCAGATGTTGTTTGCATTACAGAGCAAAAAATTGGATAGTTAAACGATCAGTGTATGCTTTCACTAAAATCAGTGGACAAGTTTGAGATTACAGAGCAACAAAGGGTTGAGGCTCAGAAGACAGCGTGAATTGAAGTGGCCACATATTCCCAAGAATAGTCTAAAATTTGACTAGCCATTGGGATAATATTCTCAAGGGGGGCATTTGTGCATTTGTTCATCTTATTGATCATATCCATGATTTTTGCTAACTATTTCAATGTGGTTCTAAGAATGGTGTGTATGGACTCAAGGGGAGTCTACATCAGCCCTTTGGTATTATTGACAAAGGGGGAGAAGAGTTATAGGAATGTACACAGGTGTTGCCAACAATTCCAAAGGGGGAGATTGTTGAGCAAGGTGTTGCAAGAGTTTTTTCATTGTTGTCAACTTAGGCAGTTAGATCTAATAATGTAGTGGACAGGCAGTTCAAAAGTCATTCAATGCAGGATGATAGATTTTAGGGTTTGCAATTGACCACATTTAGGGTTTGCAGCCGACCAATATTAGGGTTTGCATTTGCATAATCAACTGACTACTATTAGGGTTTTCATCTCAAAATATCAAGTATATAAGTGAGGTTGTTTGGAGATTTAGGCATCCATCGGGTGAATGTTGAAGTGCGAGATGCGATCGTAAAAGCGCAGATAGCATAGAATCAATGAGATGATAGTGAAGTGCATAATGTGAGCTAGTTGTGTCGAGTTGTTAAAAGTGCGATTGTGAATGCACACAGAGAGCAGAGTGTGGAACAACATAGAGTGTGCAAAGCGTGTGAGCAAAGAAAGAAGAATGTGCAGAGAGTGCAAAGGGCAAAGTTGATTGCAAAGTTTGGTTGTAGCAGTGTAGCAGATTGTGTGAAGAGATTGCGCAAGAAAGAGCAGAGTGTGCAGAGATTGCAAAGGTGAAGTAGATCAGTTAGAGTCTTGCAATAACAAAGGTATTTGTCAAACATTTTCATTCAAAATTGAAATCCAGTTGGTGCTGGCAAATTAGGGATTGGTGCTCCTTTCTGTTGGTGCAGATAAATAAGGGGTTGGTGCTCTTTCCAGTTGGTGCTGGTAAACAAATTGTAAAGTTGGTGCTTTGCAAGAGGCTGGATTTGGATGGTAGTCTAAGCAGCTGTTCTTTTTGAGGAGTAGCCATTTTGGTGAACTCGTTAAAAATCTATGTTGTGTGATGTTCTCTTGCTGTACTTATTATATTTGTTTATAAGTTTTAATTGTTATGGTTTTTAGAGCTATTAATTCATGTTTTGAAATGCCACATTGATTCACCCCCCCTCTCAGTGCCATACTAAGTACAATAATCAACTCCTACTTAACAACTAAAAGGAATCCACTCAAAATAAACCAAATTATCAACTATTTACATTAATCCTAAATCTAACAAGAGAGAGAGTTTATGGAATATCCAGGTTTAGTGGGCCCTTGCTAAACTTGTAACAACATAAATTATCTTACTTTATAGTTCCTCAATTTATTTCAAAGCACTTACATTAATCATACACCATCATACAAAATTTGTGGACATCAAATAAACCGAAAACAACTTTTATTCCTTCAAAAAGTTAAATTTTGTCATGGCTAGAAATGCACAGTCATGATAGTCCATACAAAAACTAGAATGTGATACTTATAAATAATTTTATTCATATTATATCTAAGCTTGAATACAATGCTTGCTTTGGTATGTATTATGTACCAGGCTTCTTATTGTAGAACAAACTTAACTAATTCTAAAAACTAACTTAGAAATTAGATGCAAAAATAAAGGTTTTGATACAGTCTATTTTAGAAATGAAATTAATTTTTTTTCAATTCTAATATGGGAGATAAAAGATCCTTTGTTGGTTTTTACTAACCAACAAAAGGTATGAGTTGTCTCAACTACTTCCTAACTACTTTCTAATTGCCTAAGTTGTCTTTTCGTTGACAAACAGATTATGCCCTGATGTAACTGTTACTACTAACAAGTTCTGCCTAACCGAGATTATTGTGTTTTTTTCATTTATATATCTCCCTTATTTCTAGGATAAATTCCCTAAAATTCAAGATATTTTAACTCATATTTTCTAGTAAACCCATCCTATGCTTCTAGGTTGGTTTTGTGCATAACTAGATTTATAGGAATTTTCTATTTTTTTTTTGAACAAACCTGTAGTTGTAGATCCTTCTGTAGTACATTTCATAGTATTTAAAAGTGACCTATGTATATAACACTACAAGGAAACAAAGTACATAAAAATATAGCAAATAACAACAATAATAATCATAATTACCTTTTACATCTACTCCATTAACATTTAAGTGTATAACATTAAACTAATAAAACCATCCATTAAATCCTTCAAAAACAAACAGTTTGGGTATGAAGGTAAGGCTAATAAATGTGAATCCCTAGCCTATTTTCCTAACTCATTAGTAACCAAATATCTTCAAAATAAGCACTAAAAAAAGAGTCGTTGATGTAGCTTTTTAGGATATTTAGATACCTCCAAGACATATCATCTCTATGATCCCAAGATATAGGAGGTTCTTGTTCAATGAGGTAGATTTTGATGATATTATTTCAATATATCATTTGAAACCTCTTCCTACTTATTTTTCTAAAGGTTCTCTAGTATCTCTAAGTGTTCCAATGGCTTCTTCAAATATTTTTATTAGCACCATTCTAGTTGTTTTTTAAGTCTTCAATTTATAATAGAGACTATATAACTAGGCCTATTTATTTACTCCTACTTGGAAAACACCATCTCCAACACCATTAGTTTTGGATTATAAGGGTGATGACTTTAATCCTCATGAGAATTGTCTGATAGAAATGGATGTTGAAATAGATGGTGATATTGATTTGGATGCTTTAGTTTTGGCTTTTAATGTTGCTCCCATTTAGTATATGCCAAAATATTTGATTGCCCATCTAACTCCCAAATAGGTCTAGACACTCATTCGATATGCTCATCACATTATCTCTATGGAGTGTCATAAAAATTTTCATTCTTGGTCCTTTATCTCAAAGGTTGATGATAGATATCCTCTCATCTATTCCCAAACCAAATAATGATTAGAGTAGGAAGATGTCATGCTTTTCAAGTATGAGTCTCTAATGCAAAATCAAACATAGAAGCTTGTTCTTCTTCTAGTAAGGAAGAATGTTTTTGGGTGTAAATAATTATCTAGGACTAAGTATACTTCTAATGGTTAGATATATAAGCACAAAATATGCCTTATTTCTAAATTTTTCTCTTATAAGGAGGAAACTTACTACTCAAATATATTTATCCCAATCGCTTAGATGTATTCGATTTGAATTATTTTATCTATAGCTACGTCTACCTAGTTTTGGGATTTATGGATCAACTTTCCATGTGTTATTTGATTAAATATTTGAATGGGCTTAATAAATAACCCCATGGTTGGTATAAAAATATCCATTCATTATTTCTAAGTTGTGGGTTTTAGTAATCTGAGATAGAGCTACATTAAATATTACTATGGTCATACATTAGTGATTTTTTTATAATTTAATGACTTGCTTATGATAGGAAACTTCCCCTTTTATTTAGGATTTGAGGTCATAAATTCATGATACTTTTGAGATGATATACTTGGGGCTTATACATTATTTCCTAGGTATTCATATTTATCAAAACTCTTACAAAATAATTATTTCTTCGCCCAACCATGCCTTAGATCTAGAAAACTATAAATTTTCTCAAACTCCATTTGATTTTGGATTGAATATCTATTTTATATTGATTGTATTACTTCCTTGGTGGATTATGCTCTATTTTTATCCCTTGTGGTATGTCTTCTCTACCTCACTCACAATAGGCCAGATATTTCATTCATTGTCAACTATTGTTCCATGTGCATGCAAGGACCTCAAGGAAGTCATTGGACAATGACCAAGTAGATCCTTTTTTACTTTTAAGGTACATATTATATGGATATTCACTATTTATTTGTTGAACCTATGTTTTTGATAGGCTTATTAGATGTATATTAGGCTACTAATTTGGATTGACAATGATCCACTATCAAGTGTTCCTTCTATTTTGGTTTTGGACTGCTTACTTGGTGTTGTAGACATTAGTCCATTATTTCTTTATATTCTATGAAAGCTAAATATTTTTTCCAATAAGGCCACTAATCACCTTTAATGGATGCTCATGATTTTGGAGCAAGTGGACATTCCTTAGTTGTTTCTATTCACTCTTCATTGTGACAACCAAAACACCATCAAACTTCTCCATAATATAGCGTTTCATCAATAGACCAAACATATTGAGATTTAGATGCATCATGTATTATATATTTATGATAGTGGGATGTTTGATCCAAATTTATTATCTTCAATAGATTATACAATGGATATCTTGACCAAGGTCAATCCCAAGATACCATTTTATGCACTTGCAAAAGTGTCTTGGCATTGGATATTGTTCCTTAAAGGGGATGAAAGATAACGGTCTCTCTATATCCATTATTTAGCTTAAGGAGGATGTTCAAATATGTGGTGTTAATATTCACTTGAGGCCACAACAAAATTTTTATCTTATATTCGTTGTATAATCCCTTTGGGATCTTCTACACCTTGTATATGTAAAATATTTGTAATACTTTATTATCTAACCTAAAGATTGATTATTTAACATTAACTTGGAGGTCTCTTGTAAATGGGTAATTTTAAGTCTTCATACAAATATTTCATTATTTATTGGAGTGTAATTCTATTTCCTTTAGTGGTATATTTTAGTGCCTACAAACACTATTTGTATCTTATGTTTTCTTCTTATGAGTTATTTTTAATTATCTAGATAATATGTTGACTCCATTTGTTTTTGTGAAGTATTAGAAAATATAACATCTCTTTCTCCTTTGTATTTTGGAGGACTAATGACATCAATGATTAGTGTTTATTTATCATCTAAATTTCATATCCAAGTTCAAAACTAGGGTGTAATATAAACAAACTTGAGACTTAGTGATCTAAACTTTATACTTTTATCTTGTGGCCCTTGATGCTTTAGTATTCAAAATTTAGATTTGTATGGCTGTAAAAATATTTGAAGGAGAATTATCCCCATGTTTACTTTGACATAAATATACTTTATATATATTTTAAGTCATAAGGAATATTATTTTGGGATTTGATTTCTCTATACTATTGGATAAATTAAGTGATGGTGCTTATTATTTCATTACCTTAAGTAATTCTACCATGCAAGTTTTAAATTCTAAAAAAAAAAATGAAATAAATTCCAGAGCCATCAAATTCATTCTTAATCTCTATGAAGAGGCTATTGGGAAAATATCAACTCCCTCAAAAGAAATCTTTTTTCCTTAACACCCTGATTGGTAGGCAACTCAAGATAGCCAAAATTCTTGGCTATAGCATTTCAAATATTCCATCCACCTATATTGGCCTACCACTATTCTCAGGTTATGCTTCAAAAATTCTTTGTACCAATGTCATTGAAATATTGCATAAAAATATTGTGGGATGGAAAGGAGCTCTCCTAAACTAGGTTGAGAAAGACACTCTAGTCCAATCTTACCTTCAAAGTATCCCTATATTTTTTCTTTTTATATTCAAATCCCCTTTTTCCATTTATCGTAAAATTGAAAAAATATAGAAAAAATTCCTATGGTTAGGCTATGAGACTCATAGAATATTTTCGTTGGTCACCTAGGACCAAATATGTTCCAAAAAATAACAAGGAGGGCTAGGATTTAGAAAAGTCAAACAAATGAATTGATATCTTTTGAGGCCTAACACTTAATGTAAATCTAACAAGAAAGTAAATATAGGATCTAAATAAAGTTGCAATATAAATAACTAAATAATGAAACAAGTACAACTCAAAAATACTCACAGAATAATCACATGGAAATGCTCACAAACTACTGAAAATGATATAGAATAAAGGTCTACTAATGCATATTATGTGTTATGCATTTTTATTACCAATTACAATGCTTTGTCACAAATATATAGTAGTATGCAAATCTTCATATGAAGCACTCTTGAACTTCCCTCTTCTTTATAACTCTTCACTTTCCTATTCTAAGGACACGTGTGCACTCTTACATAATGGACAATTGTGCACATCCACACTCACAACACCTGCACAATTATTTACATTACACTTATGCATTTCTTGCACATTATTACATTACATGAAATATAAACTCACACTCTAATATAATATACACACCTAATCTAATTTTGTACCAAGGTGGTACATTGGCATGCACCAAACAATGTAATATTATCCAACACTAGCTTGTATTACATTATTTGGTTATTGAAGACTTTAGTCTTCAATACAATATTCATTCTAACATGACTTTATAGTGGACTAGGTCTTGATATAATTTACTTTCCTCTTGAAATTATTCAACCTTTTCTTCTTTTATTTGTAGATAACTTTGGTGTGTAACTTGTTGTTGACCTCTCATATTTTTCATCATCTTGAATTTTGGATTGACCCAATGTTTTTGTTGATAGATAGATCCTTGATTCTCATTTCCTGTAATCTATCTCTCATAATATTCAACAATATTATTTTGAACTAAAACAAGGTCTTGAGAGAAACTAATTGTGTCTAAATCATATATTTCATTCTTGATTGACCCTATAGCTTCTATCTCATTTTTATTTTTAATGAGACACTTATTGACTCTATTTATATATGTGAACTCAATCATATGTTTGCTTTATACTATATTGGTTACTAAAATGAGATTAGATATCAATATAGGAATATACATCACATCATGTAACACAAAATTCAAAAATTATGTACTAGGTTTTACACAACCACATCAATGAACAAGATAGGTTTTACCATCTGCAATTTTTAAACTAAAGTTGTCTTTGACTTCTAGACAATCAAACCATGGTAAGTTGCATGTCATATGATGACTGGCACCAAAATCTATGTACCAAAGGTCTTTGTCTTTTTGAACCATATGATTAGCTTTATTTGATGTTATCTTGCATTGTTGGTAAGTATTATGAAGAATGTTAAAAGAATTATTATCTTGAATCCTTCCATAATTGGAACTATGTTGATAAGTCCCTATTGATAATTTCTCCATTAATTGCCTTTGGTGTAGTCTTCCTTATGTCTCCCTAAGTTTTTGAATGAAAAAAAAATCACTTTTCTATATAAAATGTGTTGTTTTAAACCTTATGGCTCCCTAATTGAATAGAAACTAGAAAGATTCCTAAATTTTAAGTAGAATTCCTTGTCTCTCCATAATTAAATTATTGTAAATATTCTATGGCTTTTGAATTTCAATAAATAATAACCAATAAAGCTTTCAAGTATTATTTAACAAGACTTCAAAAATAATAAAGCCTACTTATCACTCCAAAAAGTAATTAAGGCATCGATTTCTCTATTAAACTACTTATTTCTCCATTAGACTTATTTAACCTTAGAAAAAAATAATATCTAAAACTATGCACTCCTTATTTCTCCTTCTAACTTTAGAAAAAATTAATAATCTTTAGAAACCCTAATTTACCTCCTTCAAGGAACATAGCTTGGTAAATTATCTTTGGCATTGTATTACTATGATCCCCTTGTATTTGAAAGAATAACTACTTGGAAATAATTGTGCTAGGCTTTGGTGTGTCAGGATTCTTTGCATGAAACACTAATAAATACTTTTAAAAATGTTTTAAACTCTACCCATTTTCTTCCTTCATATCATTTGGTAGAATGCATGCAAAGAAAATTGGTGCTTTAGTTAACTTCTAATGCTCCAAATTTTGGATAAAAATAATGCTCCACTACCCTTCTACTACCTAGAGAATGTACTTAGAAATACTTTCATTGCCATTTCTTTAGTGCTTTGATGTTAAACTTTCATGAATCTTCTCTTTTGCTACAAAGTATGTAAAATTTTTACCTTTTCTTGGTCTATCTCTTGATCTTCCTACATTGTTTGCAATGCTCTAAAATGGTGGTACTTATCTATAGAAATACATTTCTTATATTGTGCTTTGTCACCTTTATTTCCATATTGTTACTAACAATACTATGTTCATCACCTTGATGACATTATACCCTATGAAAAATAATTTCTAGTTGGCATTGTGTTTAGCTATGACGTTGGTTTTCTAATGTGCACTATAGTTTACACTATGTTTGGCTATGGTACTGATTTTCTAGTGAGCATTGGTTGCCTAATTAATGCCAAAAACTTTTATGGAGCTTATCTCCTTGCACGTCAAATACCATGAGTGCTATTGCACTCTCTTCTAATTTTTCCTATGGATTTCTACCTTCTATATTGCTATAGCTTTTGTTGCATGTTTAGGTAATGCTGGAGATGCAAAACCACACATCCTTAACCTGTCCTATCTTGCACTACCATGGTTGTGATTTTCTAATGGCTCAGCTTGGCTACATCATTTCTAATAGCTATGTCGTTGCTAATATATTCCTTCTTTCTAATGCTTCTAATAGTTGTGTCCTTGCTAATATCCTCATTCTTGCTAATGCTTCTAATATTTGTGTCCTTGATAATGTCTACCTTATTGCTAAGGTCAATGTTATTATTTTCTCTTACTACATCTTCTTAAGCAAGATGTTTCACATTTCTTTACATATCCTCCAATGTCTCTACAATGTTAAGATGTATGTCAACTATGATCTCAAGTATTCATTCTCATATTACATAACCTATGCTTCTATGTAATCAATTTCTACCTATGTTATGCTTTAACAATAATATTATTTTCCTTCTTGATTCAAGTGCAAGTATAGGCGGTGATTATATTATCTAGTGAAATATGCTTACAAATTTACACTACAAACTCCTACAAAATATCTTTATAATGACTACGATCTAATACTTTACTTACCATTAATAATAATCTTTGTTGCCTTTAATATTTTTGCTCTCATGTTATCTTTCTAATCTATTCAATTTTTCATTGTGGATTTGCTTGGCTCAATTTGCTATATCCACTTCGATGCTCCTTTGTGTCTTGTTTTCTCCCTTTAATCTTCTCTCATTTGTTGTCTTTGATTTTGGTGTTTCTTTCCTATTACCATATTGTTTTTATCTTCTTGCTAATCTCCTTTGTCCCTTTGATGTAGGTTACACTTATGTAGGGTTCTCAAATATAAAACTCAAACTCTATGATATCCCCTTTAATGGGTGTTGTTACCTTTAACATTTAAACTTGCTACTTCTAAATGCTAGAGCTTTAATTATTAATTTTGCTACCCTTTTTTAATATTTTTGTTGTAATATTTTTCTTTATTATTGTAGGTGCAAGAAGCTAAGACTTTACCATAGAACATTCTTACAATATTCAAACTCAAAAACTCCTTATATGCAAATATCATGATTATGCAACATTATTTGCTTGTTCAATCTTCCCTTTAATGTAATTTTCTTGAAGTCTTGAAATTTTATAAAACTTATGTTTTTTTAACGTTGTCTTCTTTCTTGCTTAGAAGTGCTATGTATGTTACCTTTTATCTTGAATTATTTCTTTCTCTTCTACTGTCTGGAGGTGATCTCTATCAACCTTCAATTCTATCTTAAAATTTCACTATTATTTGATGTCTACACTTAAACCTTGATAAGATACTTGTCATCCATATGCTTTTACTATAATCCCCTTCAATAAGTTTCTACAGTACATTAGGGGCTTGTCATCGTATAGTGATGATTGTCCCAAACCTTATATAAATACCTTTGCTGGAATTCTTATATCTTTGTATTATTTCTCTCTTGAAGACCTCTTCTTGTCTTCAAGGTTGTTCTTATAGATTTTAGTATTTTTTCTTAACTGAATATGCTACCTTTTCTAGCTTCAATACTTCTTGTTATGATGATATTGTGACGCTTCACTTGCTTATGGAAATAATATGAATTTTACCTTATGTTTTCTAAACTTGTTGTTCCTTTTCTTTAATGTTTCCCTTGTGGCTTTCAAATTATACCTTTCTCTTTAATGTTTTCCTTATGACATTTGAACATTTTCAATATTTCTCTTGTGGAATTCACTCATTTTCAATATTTCCCTTGTGGCCTTCACTCTTTTTCTTCCAAATACTAACTTGCTCTTTTGTTGTCCTAAATTTTTTGGTTTCTTTGTTATCCAATGTGGACTACTAGTATTTTGTATTTGATGTGTTATGTGCTATCCTTTAGCTAGGAATATCCTCAAAACTCTCTACTAGCTTAAAATATTTTTTCTTTTATCTTTTATCTTTAGTAGGACCTTCTTCTTTGGTCTCTAAATACCTTCAATGGGACTTCTCTCTTGGAGTCTCCAAACTCTTATCAATATCATGGTCTATCTTCAGGACCTAAAATTATGCTATAGATTGCCTTCTATTATGAATTTATTCTTGGAATAGGTAAACTCAATCCATCTAGAACTTTTCAATATTATATCTTTAATATTTATTGGTTGTCCTTCAACCTAGTGGTATTAATTCTTGGCTTCATTGGTTTTTCTTCAACTCGGTGAAAATACTTGTCTTCACTGGTTTTTCTTATCCAATGGTAATGTCCTCTTGATTGGTCTTTCCTTAGCCAAGGAATATGTCCTTAGAATTTTTGCAGATTTTTAAAACTTGTGCAAGTAAACTTGTTGTGGCTCGGATACCACTGGTAGCTTTTGAGGCCTAACACTTAATGTAAATCTAACAAGAAAGTAAATATAGGATTTAAATAAAGTTGCAATATAAAGAACTAAATAATGAAATAAGTATAACTCAGAAGTACTCACATAATAATCACATGGAAATGATCACAAAAATATTGAAAATGATATAGAATAAAGGTCTACTAATGCATGTTATGTGCTATGCATTTTCTATACCAATTACAATGCTTTGTCACAAATATATAATAGTATGTGACTCTTCATATGAAGCACTCTTGACCTTCACTCTTCTTTGTAACTCTTCACTTTCCTATTCTAAGGATAAATGTACAGTCTTACGTAATGGACACTTATGCATATCCATACTCACAACACTTGCACATTTATTTATATGACACTTGTTCATTTCCTACACTATTACATTACATTCACACTCTAATGTAAGATACAACCTAATATAATTTTGTACCAAGTTGGTACATTCGTATGTACCAAATAATGTAATATTCTCCAACATGAACTTAGATATCATAGCCAAACAAGGGTGGAGACTCCTCATTGATGAGAAATTAGGATGGATTGATATCATAAAGAGTAAATACCTTTGGTAGAACAACAAGTTCCTAGATGATGCCACTATTCTTGAAGGATCTACCTTTTGGAACTTCATTCCAAATTCCATGCACCTTATCCATAAATGTATCAAATGCAAGCTAGGCATTGGTAGAAGCATTGATTTCTAGAAATACCCATGGATTATGGACTCTCTCTTTATAGAGTATCCAAATATGATCATCTTAAAGCCTATTACTGACCACCTTTTTGGGAATAAATTTTACAACTTCATGGATAATAATCATGAGAGAAAAGTCTAGAAAAGCATTCCCCACAACAACTTAAATGAAGGGTAAATGAGAGCTACAAAGGACCTTTATAATTTTCTAAGGACATATATCATACCTACTACTAATTCTAAAGACTCTTAAATCTATAAATCCAATGAAGATGACCATTTTTTAGTCAAGTCTACCTACTACATCTCAGAGGATAATAGGGGTAATTGGTTTCCTACCAGTCTCATTTGGCTCAAGCATCTCACCCCCAAGATTGCTTTCTTATTTTGGCTTATGGTTCAAAATAAAATTCTCACCATCGATAACCTTCAATCCAAAGGAATGACCATCCCCAATAGGTTCTACCTTTGCAATTCCAACCCTAAATCCACCCACCACATCTTCTTGCTTTCCTATTTTCTTTGAGTGTCCTCTATTCCATTTTAATTATCTTTGGGATCATTTGGTCCCACCCCAAATCCATCACTAACCTCTAGCTTCAATAGCCTTCTCCCTTATTTGGTCATCATCTCAAATATCTTTGGTTCTTTTGCCTCCATCACTATTTTTGAAAAAATTTAAGAGAGAGAAACTTTAGAGCCTTTTACAACGTCTCCAAAGACTCTATCTCTATTGGGATCCAAGTGCTTTCTATTGCTAAATAAAAATTTTATTTGGTCCTCTCTTTTGAATCTTAGAAACCCATTATGGAGCCTATATTAGCTATCTCCTTAAGCCTCTCCCCCTCCCCTCTTACTCTTCCCATCATTCCTTCTATATAAAAATCCAATATCAAGTGGTCTCCTCCTCTGATGAGGTGGATCAAGCTAAATTTTGATGAAGCAACTAAATACAACCTTGGGTGTGCTAGCACTGGTGCTATCTTCAAAGATAACCAAGGTCAAATTATCCTGACCTATTCTAAAAATTATTTTGTTGAGGCTAGGGCAATCTACTAAGGGTTAACTCTTCTAGATGGTATTCACTCAACTACTCTCATCATAGAGGGTGATTCTACAAATATAATCAATTACCTCAAATTAACCCAACCTCCTTCCTATAGTGTCCAAAACCTCATTGAAGAATCGAACAGATCTTTACAAAACCTTAAAAACTATGTTATCCAACATGTTTCTCATGAAGGCAATCAAGCTATGGATGTCATGGCCAATTTGGACCTATCCCAAGAAAATATCTTCATCTAGCATAGAGACTTCCCCCAATATTTTATTGGGGATTGTCCTACCAGGAATCATTCTTTGTTTTAATCCCTCAATGATGACTCCTTTTTTATCTAAGTTTATTTGGTCTATGGATTGATATTTCACTCTTAGTTTGAGTCTCATAGCTCCTCTGGTGTAGATCATTTTCATGGATCTGATGCTTTGGTTTATTTTAATTTATCTTATACTATGGATCATTCATTTTCCACTCCACATCACTTGATCAGGACTTTGGTCCTTCAAGTTATCCCTCAGCCCCTGGTCATGGGTCAACGATCCCCTTGTCACATATCTTGCCTTACTTGCTTTCTTATCTCACTTTATTACTCCTACCTCAACCTTGCCATGTGATCCTTGAGGCCTTTATTGAATATTCATTCATCATAATTCATTTACCAATCATCTCCACATTGGCCCTATTCTTTCCATCATTGTTTGGTCCTTTGAAACTTGCCACCACCATTTTGGTATTCATTTCCAATTATGGATCAATTTTTTTAATCACCTCCCTCAATCATTCTTGTGGTTCTTCTACGTCACTTGCTCGTCCTTGTATGCACAAATTTTGAGGACATAAATTGTGAGTGTCATGTCCCTTATTGGTTACTACCATGTCAATTTCTTCTCTTTATTTCCAATGTGGGTGTCAAAGCCAAAGAGGATTTTGTGGCATGGGGATGATCATCAACGACTATGATATTTCTTTGTTTTTAAGTGCATCAACATGCACAATTATGGTTACCCAAATCTTTGGTATTTTAATATCAATTTGGTTTTGGGCCCTCATTATCACCTATTACAGACTGAACCACCTTGTTATTGCTTTGAATGCTAGATATCTACGCTTTCCCCCTATTGGTTCTTGGAGAGCTATGTTGTTGTCTCTAGTCACCATTCCTTCCTCTCCTATCACCAATCCCTATATTCCTTCCTTCATTCCCCATTTTTTTCTCTTTGCTTCCCCCATATTTTGTTATGGTTGACCAAGATTACAGTTTTAAACCCAAGGTTCTTTAGATAGACGTAATTATTGAGGAGATTTTAAAGGATTATGGGCTCTTTCCTTCAAAATTTAAAGGCAATGAAATGGAGCTTTCTCAATAACTAGATCAATCATGAGAGGATGGAGAATTTTCAGTAAGAGGTCTCAGTTTCACCATTAATATCAATCTGTTGGTAGAAGTTACTAGGCTCCCCAATGATGGGGAGATTGTTCAGCATGAAAAGTATTTCTTAATTAGTAAATTATATTTTTCACTAACAAAGGGGACAAGCTTTATAAGGACAAAGGTGATATAATTAGATAGACCCTCCTCAATATTTGGGATATATTTATGATATTTCATGGTGGATGGTCCAGATTCTATACTCAAAAGCTTCCATCTTGCCTTTCTAAACCACCTCCAAGGCAATAAATTTATTAATATCCTAAAATACCTCATAAAATCCATTGAGTGGTCTATCAACAATGTTAAGAAATGATATTCTTCCCATACTATTCACCAAGGCCTTCATCTCATCATCTATAGACATGTTCTTCAGAGTGAGTCCCAAAAGGCAATTATTTCTTGTATTGGAAGCTCGTCATTTCTTCCCAAGTTCTTGAGTTCATCCATTATGAAAGCCTCTTTCCTAAAGCAATTGATAAAGCTACCCAAACACCCATATCTCCTAAGACCAACCAAATGTTGGAGTCTACATCTAAAGCTAGAGACACTCCTCCCATAGTGAAATTAGAGGCCTAACACTACTCAACCCATAGCAAGCCCTAGACTAGGAATAAAAATATCCATTATCCTTGAGCAAAAACCTGAGAATTTAGAGGACTCTCCCACTATGTTTCACAAAGCCAAACATGAGGACATCCTGATGTGGTCCTCCTCTCAAAAGGAAGCTCCCCATAGTGGTTCCTCAAATCCATCCAACCACACACAATAGTCAACATTTATCTCATTCATCACCAAGAAGGGCTACATTCAAGAGCTTGATGACCTGATGAGTGCTATGTCTAGAGAAACCAAAATGAATGCTTCTCTATTGCAACAAGCCATAGTCATATTATATGAATTTAGGAACCAGTTTGAGGGTGATGAGTAAGTAAATCATGCAAATTCCCCTACACTTGGTGATAAAAAATGATGGGTCTCTCTACTCTTCCTTGTTAGTTCTTATCTTTTTTGCTTGTCTCATTGTTTCTTAAGCAGTCTCTCCTATTTTGGAGATCCCATATTTTTTGTTTCTATCATTGTTTGTCTCAAGAAGATAGTCTCCCTTGATCTCGATGTTGGCTCTCCTTTTATATCTAGGATACAGTCTCTCTTAATGGTCCTTTTATGTAAAAGGTTTGAGGACCCTTTCAAAACCTCTTCCTCCAATCAATTAAAAAATAAAAGTAAAATAAATGATAGTTGATATTTGTTAATATATTTTCCCTTCTTGTAATATTAATTATTCTAATAAAATAAATAGTTAAGTTACTGCTTGAGGTAAAACTTAGTCACATTGGTGTATATCCATCCTTATCTTAGCAAGACTTTGGAATTACAAAATCTAAATTTTGGATCTGCAGTGATAAATATTTGAACTTCTAACTTTGAAAAAGCTTTAATATTTTGATTTTAATTTTTGGATTTTGGGCCTTGTAATTGATCCTTAGATTTTGAGTCTTCCAAATTTGATCTTTGGATTTTGAGCTTTTAGATTCAATATTTATATTTTGATCCTTTAAATTATGAGCCTTTAGATTTTGAATCATTATATTCAAACCTTGGATTTTGGGCCTTCAAACATTGATACCATAAAAGTGTATAAATATAATTTTTATATTTACATTGGGTTTGGGTGCCCAAGTTCGAAACTTGGTAGCATCCATTCCAAAAATATATCCACTCTTTAGCTTTATACTTGGATTTTGAATCCAAATTTAAACCTTAGGAGTATAGATATTTTTAAATGGCATGATGTCACCCAAAGCCCAAAATTAAAAAGCATTAGGTAGAGTGAAGAAGTTAATTGTTATTCATGGTCAAATTTAATTGACTAAAGGAAATTATTATAATTACTAACTATTGATAAACTTCCATCAAGTAATTTTTGAACATGCCCAACCAAGCCCTTCCATAAGCAAGATATGTTATCTTCAAACAAATATTGCCTTAGATAGATTTGGATTTTGAACAAACTTTGTGTTAAGTAAGTTTGGTTCTAAACTTACCATATTAGTTGTTTTTGGTACCCAAGTTGGGCAATGTCCAAACAAACCTTCCCACAAGCACATTTGGTTTTATATGAGCAAATTATTCATTAACAATTTCAACTTCTACCATGTAAACCTTAATAGTCTATGTGCTTTTTAAACCTAAGTATGTAACCTGGATAGAATCTAAATGAAGCATTTTCTAATTAAATAGCAATATTGATATAATAAATCCTTTTCATTGGAATATTTGGATTTGACCAAATGAACCTCACCATTGTGTAGCCCTAGGTTTAACTGTGTGAATCTTATAACTAAAGAACTTTAGTCTCATTCGATGAACTTACAAAAACTTTCCATTGGGTAGCAATATAAATCCTTAGGCATGTACAAAATAATCACTAGGAACTCCTATAATTGTTTGCATGATATTTCATTATGAGTGTGAAAATTTTAGATAATTATAAGTTCAAATATTAACCTACTATTACCAAAACTATTGAATTTCCTCTTCTTAAAACAAATTTAGTAATTGCATTCAAGCCTATGTACCCTAATATTAATACCTTATAATTATGATGAATACCAATATACTTGAAATTATTTGGAAGATTAAACTAATGGGTGGTAATTACCTTTGATGTTGAATTAGAAGTGGGTAAATAATGCATTGGTTAAAATTAGTTCCAATATATTTATGACTTTCAAATTATTTAACCCATAGAATTATTAAATATACAAAAGTAATAAAGTGATAATTTAATTATCAATTTTATTGTCTTATTAATATTCTATTCTTCCCATGACAGGGTACACTTATACACTCTTGACTTGACCTTCAATACAAGATAGGTCTTACAACACATTCTAGTTTCTATATTACAAGCAACAATGTGATAAGATAGTGGTAATATAGAATCCTTATAGTGGATTGTTTTATCTTACCTCAATTATGGTCTTCTTCACCTATAAAACACATGAAAACTTTACTTTTTCCATGTGGTTAATATAATTCTATAATATCATCATCAACAATAATTACATAAATTCGTAAGAAAACATCACATTCAATCCAAAAATATATCATAAATAATGATGGATCACATTAAAATTCCCTAATCCACATATCATTTTATGGTCCATAGAACACTTTACTATTTTCTATATTATTTTAACAATCATCCATAAATTTAAGTTTATTAAGGGATCAAAATGTGGGTACATCCCCTACCTTTATAAGAATTTGCTTGTACAAGTTAGTCACTTAAGTATGGATAAGTTTTTATTAAAATTACAACATTTGAGTGATGGCATCCTTACCCTTTAATAAGATTCATCACCCTAATGTTATGTAAGTTTAGGAATTAAATTTTAGATAAAATATGTTTTATCCAAATAGATGGGGAAATTATTTTCAAAACTACAAAACATAAATGGATTATTATTATTATTACTATATTTCTAAAAAGTATGATTCTTCATTTAGCACTCCATAAAATTCATTCAAAAAAATTTCTATTTCTAAATAAATATTCAACATCCATCAATGTCATTATCTTATGACAGTACTCCTTCCACCTTCAATCAATGCACAGTTTTGGCCAACATGTTGACAAAAGTTGTGTGAGTTTGCTAGGGTAGTACTCAAGGTCATACAAAAACTATTCTATATTAAATAATTATTAGAAGGATAGAGTATAAGAACTTACTCCAACATAGCTTTCCATTCAAGGTTATCCCAAAAAGCAATCCAATTAAAATATTCAAAATAATTTTATTCATGAAGATGACATATTCTTCCAAGTTGGAAAAATAAAACTATTAGATTCTAAGTTTCATGTGTTTGCACATATATTTTTATCTCATGAAGGCATATCATTTCAAGGCCACATTTATATCTCTATGTATTTATCATATTTTTATAATAGTACAATAGATTCTTTCATTTTTATTACGTGTAAAAAGTTACCTTTCTTTAATAATTTGAACCTTATCACCCATTTGAAAAGTTATCTCTAATCCCTATGCATTAGCATAACCCTTTTGGTTTAGCTTAGGTTTTTTTTATTCTATGATTGATTAAGGCCACTTGATTATCCATATTATGCTATATTTTTCGGCCAATGATAACTATATTTTTAAGCTATCCAAACTTGGAGGTGTTCTCCAAGGTATTCCATACAATACTTCAGAATGTGTCATTCCAAGGGAACTATGGTGGTTATTCTTATAATAAATATAAAACAACATTAGATACTTCTCCCATTGCTTAGGTGGGTCCATCGCATACATCTACAATATATCTTCAAAATAATAACTATTCTATCTATCTATCCATAGGTTTTGGATGATCTTTTTTGTTAAAATAAATTATTTTCAATACATTTTAGTTTTTTACCAAGTTCAATGTGTATAAGGAAATAATCCTTTTGGGTACTCCAAATATTTCATTGATATGAATTTCAATTGCACTTTTAGCTTTACGTGTATCTTTATAGGTAAAAAGTGGATAATTCTAGTTATCTTGTCAACCACCACAAAGACAAAATCATGCTTTAGCAACATTGAAATAAAATACATTCATACGACATTCCCATTCTAGAATTTCATATGGCTATAACAATTCTATAGGATCTTAATTATCCACTTTTACTAATTAGCATTTTGAGCATTTAGCTACATACTCTACTATATCCTTCTTCATACCAAACCAATGGGATAACTTCCTCAAGTCAATGTACATATCATACAAATTGTATGTAACCTTTTCCTCTTTTCAAACAATGCTTCTTCAAATTAAAATTTATTTGGAGTATGACATAAATAAAAAACTATTTTATCAATCAATATCCCCCCTAACCATTGTTTAATAAATACTTACAATTGATCACATTCTTATAACCATTTAAATCCTATCACAATTCTATATCCTAATTGATCCATACTATATAGTGCATAATACCATGTTTTATCTAATGCTTTAGATGATACCCTTTGATAAAAAATAGTAGCTATTATAGTAGGTAAGCTTTGAAAGTGTGAAAAAAAAATCATGTCTACTGATTCAACACACATCCTAAGCATATCCTTGACCACATAGTTCACCAACTTCATATTTTACAATTACTATCAAGGTGGAAATTTTTAACATTAACTTACTAATATTCAAGGCATATTTTAGTCTATTCAGTAAAATTATTAGCCATTCCAAAGAAATGTATAATATCCTTAATTCTTTTCACATTCTTTGGATAATATACTTGTCTTTTCGAAACAAATTATTACTCATTCCAAACAAATGTATAATATTTTTCATCCTTTGTCTATAATGGATTTATGCAAGGCATTCCCTCCTAATATATTTTATTTATCCTATAAGAATAAATTTGGAATAAAATCCAAAACCCTTGTGCTTTCACTTATAAATATAGGGTACCATTTTCCAATTAACTAAAAAATAGGCTACCATAATGTCATTTGATAACCTATTAAGGATTTTTTGGTACCTTCATTACTTAATGGTTGTACCTTGAAACCCACATTGTCTTTTATACATATAGTATATAGTTGCAATTGTACAAGAACCTTTTTTAATTAGATGAGAGAAAGGCATTTTGAAAGGGTCCAAAAATATTTTTACATATGGAGTTGAGAGAGATCAAAAACAGACTCTAGATCTCTCTCAAGAAGGAGAACCAACCAAAAATTTAAACTGAATAAAAAGGCTACCCCTAATTAAGCATAAAAATAGGGGTCACTCAGCCTTACAAGAAACCAACTAGAAAACCAAAGAAAACAATAATAACCCAAGGCCCAAAGGAGGATATCCAAGTCCCCTGACCACTAAGGAATCAATGCATGCTTTTGCTATTGTACCATTCCATAAATCTCATTGATGAAATAGATTACCACCTAGAGTGAACCCAGCAATAGTGATTTTCATCAAGCTTGCATAATAATGATTGTACAACAGGGGATTTAAGAACTAAGGAGGGAGGAATCTCATTTGCATCATCTAAATCCTACGATTGCTTGGAAATTTTCTTTGTTTAAAGGCTTTCTTTCGAATCTATTGTATCCATTGAAATGGGAGAAGTTCCAGTTTTAATTGCCTTCTAGGATAGATGCTTTGAGCAGCATGCTCGACCTCCCCTATTTTCACTCTGATAATTCTTAGATTTCTTTGAATTTGACACCTTCCTTTTCAATGTAGAAGAGGGGGTCATAAAATCCCTAATGTACAACTCAGAGGACTCACCAGACGATTCAAAGGATGTTAGTAGTGGATCAAGGGCTAGGAGAGTTTTCTAGTGAATAACACAAGCTTATACTGAGAGGGGGGGGTGAACAGTATAAGACCTCTTTTTACTTTTTCCTTTATAATTCAAAACAGTAAAGCAATATACCCGAAGCAATATCAAAACAATGCACAATATCATCCACAAAGTGATACCAATTTTAATGTGGTTCAACCAGAAATCCTGGGCTATGTCCACAAAACTTTTCTCTAAAAGTTATCTCAAAGTTCTTTGGGAAACCTTCCCATTTACAATGTTTATGACCCTCGGCCCAAAGGAGACACCTTCCCCTGATCTAAATTTATGAGCCTCTGCTCAAAGGAGATACCTTCCCCTCGCTCTCGGAAATGATCCCTCGGAAGATCAACTGCCTCTACCTCTTGCTAGCACATGGAACTCCTTTCCACCGAAGACCTCCTATCCTTAATGCTTAGCCTAAGAGACCTCTGCCATCTATGATCACGTCCACAGTAGCTCAGCTACCTGTACCAAACACAATCAGTCGGTCTAGTACAAGTCTTCCTCTGTCTGTCAGATCTGTCCAACTCTATGAACAAATCAATCCTCTGCACACAAGCCTTCTCAAAGACTTGCCAAATTTGTCCTCAGGTTCTCTGATAGAACCAATGTACCTCTGTCCTCAAGTTCTCTGATAGAACTCTCAAAAACTCAGCTCACAATTCCTCTGCTAGGACCTGTCCAAATCTGCTCACAAGTCCCCACCGAAACCTATCCAAAACCTGCTCACAAGTCCCCACTAGAACCTATCCAAAACCTGCTCACAAGTCCCCACTGGAACCTGTCCAAAACCTCAGCAAGCTCACCAAGAAAAACTTGCTTAGCATGAACTCACAAAGAGAATTTTTAGAGACCCAATGTGATTCATAAACCTCATGGAAGCATAAAGAGAATTGTTAGAGACTCAATATGTTCTATACTTAACTCCCAATCTCAATATCAAATCTCATAGAAACATAAAGTGAATTGTTAGAGACCCAATATGTTCTATACTTAACTCCCAATATCAATCTCAACTCAAACTCAATCTCAAAAGAATAAGATAGATGTAGTAGCTTTTCTCAAGAATATGAAACACAACCCAACAATTGCCAACCATGCAATATCTCATATAACAATGATGCTTATATTATTTTCACCAACAACTAGGGTTTCATCATCTCAATGCAAGTAGCAAGACTTATTAACATAAACCCTATTGCAAAAATGCTTCTTCTTCCTCAACCAAAATTATGCATTCACCCAAAAATTCAACAATAATTTTAATGCATAAACAATCTTCAATATCCAGAAAATAAGATTTACACCAACAATACCTAGTAGACAACCTTTTCACTCCAAACCCAATTTCAGAAAATATACCATAAACAACATACATGGAAGAAGTTGCCCATACCTTTACTTTTATGAAGAAGGAGAACTCAAAATCTATCACAACACTAACTCTCAATTTGCCACCAATTAGAGTTAGCAACTATACAATAATACACAATAATAAAGATCCAAATTTAACACCTTGTTTCTCCAACTTAGTAAAAACACCAAAGTACAATAACATACAAGGTAAAACCTCTTTACACCTTATTACTCCACATAAACATTAAACAACAATCAACCAATGTCAAAACAAAAAATGATACCTTAACCTTATACCTCCTGCACATTTACAGCCACCGTTCTTTGCACACCATGACCAAAAAGGAAATTCCCAATGAAGAGAATCGAACTCGGCACCTCTGCCATCTAGTGCTTTCGCTTAAACACCACCGCCATTGGGTCACAAGAGCCCAACAAAATAACAAACCGTTGCCCTCTCTTTTATCTTCCTTTGACACCAAGAAACTGGAAAACGTAAATGTTTTCCACAAACCGCATGCAAACAAACTACTACCATCAATCCAAAAGGTAAGGATGCAGCCCAAGCTCAAAACCAAGATTGCCAAGCATAGTCTCCATGACACAGAACATGCACGACCTCAAAGACGTCGATGGAGATCGAAAACACAGAGCGAGATCAAACGAAGACACCAAGCGCTTTTCGAAGGATGTAGAGCAATGCAAGTCATAGACGCCAAGCGCAGATCAAACGAAACGGTGCAAAATCAAATCATAGATGCCAAGCGTAATTCGAACGAAACGATGCAAAATAAAATTGTAGATGCCAAGCGTAATTCGAACGAAACGGTGCAAAATCAAATTGTAGATGCCAAGCGCAAATAAAAAAATACAGAGAACCACAAATCGTAGATTATCAATGTCAAATCGGAGGTGCTCACTTTTGAGAATCATCCCCACTTAAATAGCCATTTTTCCTTCACTGTTTGACGTCGGCGCTCCTCCCCGCTTAAGGGTTGAAAGACCCTTTAATAATAATTAAAATAATTATTATTATTATTTTATTAATAATAAATTAAACTTGGACCTTTGACAAAGGTTTGAGTTAATTTAATTATTAATAATACACATGGACCTTTGCATTAAGTTAAGCTTGGTTTTAATAAAAACCCTTAATGAGTCCAAATGGTTTTAAGAAAAACCTTTAGCCTTGTCACCATGGTTTTAATAAAAACCCTTTATCATAATGAAGCTTCTCAAGATATTCCACTCTTTTGAAATCAACACAAAAATGCCTTTTGACATCAATGACAACTTATACATTTGAGCAAAGGCAATGTACCCAAAGTACCCAAAATTGCCAACATCCTGGAAATTGATTTTCTCCAATGAATATTCCATCACAATTCCTTTAGATTTTGCCACATGCTCAAATATTAACAGTATCATTCCTTGATTAATTGGGTATATATATTTCCCTCCTCTAACATATTTCAGTGACTTTTCTAAGGAGTGGTAGATAAAGGAAGGTATGTTCACTAGTTTCTTCCTCCTAATTTGGTTCAGAAACATCATGTGGTAGCTACAATTGACCTCCCTACTTTATTCCAAGGTAAAGTAGTCCATAATCACCATAATAACCTGATTCTAATGAGCCTTAATACCCTTTTCATCATAGTCATTTTTCATATTTGGTATATATTCCCCTGCATCTAAGAAAAAACTACACTTATGCTTAAGAGAATGCTTTGGTCGATTATGGCAATTATCATCGATAGGTAACCTGATAACCTCACCTATGAGAGCCATCAAGAAGAGGAATTTTATCCCTCCAACTTAGACCCACCCTTTCCTCCATGAATGAGTCGGTATTCTTGAAAAGTCTCTATGATGACTATGAAAATATTGGAGGTATTCCAAGAGACCACCTTTTCGTAAGATGTTTTCACTTCATCATTAGCCTCTAATTATCTTGGCTCTATTGGTATCTTCATGTAATTTTGTGCAAACCTCTATCCCATTAGAAACCATGACATACCTAGTACACAAGAGAAAACAAGCCACTCTCTCACCATCCTTTGATCTAAAATTTACCTTCTTTAAAACAAAGGAGCTCCCTAGGTGGACCACAAAATCCCAAGCCTTGAACTTCAGTGAGAGTTTGAAGAATTGTTGAGGGTCATGGTGCCACAGATAAGGAGACTAAATGTTCAAGTTTATTTACTAACAAATATCATACCATAATTCCTAAAACACTAAAAGGACATCAGGTTTTTCATCAAAACCCACTACCTATCATGACCCTCCCTTGGTAAAATTTTCTAAGTGTTGCATTTATATTTTGGCCAGGTTATCTCTAGATGGAATGATTAATTTTATCAAAATGTATTATAGAAGATATGTATATTTTGTAGAAAATATTATGAATCTTGCTGACTAGATGATTGATAATTTTATGACTAGTTGTTTCAAACAATGATATCATGAATGAATGAATTTTGCTAATGGAAATTGCTCATTTGTAGAAATGATCATTTTTAACAGGTCAAAGAAATATCAACCATTGAGTGTGTGATGTTTAAAAGGGAAATGATGAATGCTCTTAAAGATGACAACCCCAAGGAAGATGAACTTTCCTCTCATGTAGTTGCATGATATGCTTGTTTTATTTGTTGCATCTTTGTGTGGAAAATTATACCATCGACAATGAGGTTGTTTGAGGTAAAAAAAAAAGGGTCGATGAGGAAAAATATTAGTTTTGGTTTTGAATAGCATGAAAAGGATTTGGTATACCTTGTTGATTTAAAGTTGGTTTATTTTATAAACTCATGGAATAAGTTCATTCTTTTCGTTTGTGCTTTGGAATGCCTTCTCTCTTATATATATATATATATATGCTTGATGTTAGATACCATTGTTGTAGAAGTTGCTTTTCACCTAGAAAACCTTCATGAAATATAGACTTGAATTGCGTAAAAGAAAGGATTTACTCTTCTCAAAGTAAAGAAATATAGGTAAATTATACTTTAAAATTGTAGATTTTGACTTTAATAATCAAGCATGGTCTTCCTTGGATTTTGATAAAGTGATGGTCTTAGTTTAAGTCGATATGGCTATGTTGTCATTGGTTTTCTTTGCTTCTTGTGGATACGTAAGTTCTTGGTTATTGGAGATAAGGGTAGAGGATGTGGAGTATCTGCACATGATTTCGACCACTACAGTGAATTGTGAGGATTTGGTTTGGCATGATGATACCAACCACCTCGAAGGTGATTAGGAGGGGGAGACCAAAAGAGGACCCAAAAGGAAAGAAAGGGGGTGAGAAAGAAAGAAAGGGGAGAATAAGGAGCTTGAGAAAAATAAAGGAGAGAGACCAAACCATGGAGTGTGCAGTGGAGATTACAACAAGAACTCGACAATGGACCAAGTAGTTGAGTTGCTTATTATTTTTTCCTCTAAATACCAAATGAATGGGGTGTTGCAGTATGTGCTTATGATCTAGTTTCTTCTTGCACTTTGTATTTTGGTTTCAATTCTTATTTTACTTGATAGTTGGTAAATTTTCAATAAGGTATAGAGCTTTTTTATTTTCAGAAATGCTACGAGTATTCCTTCGTAGTAATGTATCTTTAGAAGTCTTATTTGGATGTCTAGTAGGTTGTTGAGAGGTGTTTGACTACCACTTGAATCTTTGGTAGGGGTTGTGTAGCTTGTTTTATTAGAGAACCTCCTATAAATTGTTATCCAACCCAAGTTGTACAACTTTGAAATAAGGAGGGAGTTTGCATTTAAACTTTTAGAGATAGTGTGTTGGTGATTATCTCTAGAAATGGTATTGTGCATCAGGTCTTACCTTTAGAAATCCAAAATATAGTCAACTGGAGTTGTGTGGTGATGCCAGTTGGAAACCTTAGAATATAGCACAGTTGTCTTCGTCAGGTTGGCTCTAACTTTTGTTTCCAATAGAAGGAAGTCTACCATAAAGATGAAACTAGTTACATAGAAGACCCAGATGTGGAAGCTATGCAGTAGTATTTAAGTGGTAGATATTTCCTTTAATTACAGTTGCTAGTTCATAGATAAACCATGCATTGGTGAAATATATCTATCGATCATAGGGTTGCATGCATTTTTTTTGGTTCAACTAGGTGAGCATTTTTTTTTCTATGTGTAAATAGATGAACCATTCTTTATAGAACATGTACTTTTAGGAATGGATGTGGGTGGGATTGTTTGGATAGCTCAAGAAAACTTTATATATATTGTCGTGGATTAGATTTTAATCAAAGATATTGAAAGAGTAAGCATCTATTTTGTTGTGGATTGAATTTTAATCAATGAGCTTGAAATAGTAATTATATGTTTTGTTGTAGAATGAATTTTAATTAGTGAACTTGAAAGAGTAAGAATGTATATTGTTGTGGAATGAATTTTAATTAGTGAGCTTGAAAGAGTAAGCATTTGTATTTTTTTAGATTGAATTTTAATCAGTGATCTTGAAATAGTAAGCATTTGTATGTAATGACGTTGTTGCCTTCTATAAACTTTATGATATTGTTTAGAATTACATTGTTATTATTAGAGGGCTATCCAGATCCCTTTCAACAACCACATCTCCTTGGTTCAAGAAGAGAACACAAGTAATGCTCAAAGGAGCTTAGCCAGACTCGACCCCTATGACGATAATTCAAACCAGATGGTGGAAGTGTTTTGAAAACCCTCTTAAAACTTTGAGCTAAAAAGAGCTACTGGAATGTAACTCTAGAAATGTAATAAATATTTTTCCATAGGCCTAAAATCCTTTGTGGAATTGCATTTTTTATTTATAAAAATAATAAATTGCATGTAACTCAAGAATTCTTGTACTACCATCAATTTTATGGGATTGATACAAGCAATAGAGGAATGATAATATTGTGATGATGTTATTTAATTAACAGTGAATCTGGTTTTGATATTAAGTTTGTGGGTGTGCAACTTTAAATTTTTATCTTATGTGAATGTGTAGAATAAGCTTGGATTGCTCTTTTTGTTATAGAAGCATTAAATCTAGAAGTTGGTAGATTTATGGTATTGAGATATCCCTTGTGATGCAATTGTACCTATGAATGGTATTATAGAAATATTATCTAATTATGTATTTAATTGAGAATTTATGGAAGCTTTAAAAGGTACTATTGATGGTTTAACTTGGTGACAATAGACTAATGTAAGCTAGTTTATCATTCTTCAATTTTTAGATCTTTGTAAGATAGTCTTAATTTGGATAATTATTCCCTAGTTTTTTAGAAGGTTTGAATGGAGTAGATCCCTTTTAATAGACTCTTTGGGAAAAGCAAATAGAAATATACTACTTTAACTATGTTTTAATTAGGAATGCATGAAGTAATTGAGTCTTATGCAATGTTACCACAATGTCTCTTAACCTGTACACAAGACTAGCTCATTCTAGATGAGAAAGATAGTCACATTTATCATGCTTGGCAACTACATTGATGGACCAATGTAGGGTGTAATAGACAGCATGCTCCTCTCAATGTACAAAAGGGATATGAGAACTTGCTCATCAGGGTCGATAAGAAAGATATTTTCCAAAGGTATACTCCTTTTGATGGATAGAAAGGAAGTGAGAGTTATATTATTAGGTTGATGAGAAAGATAGCTCTACAAGAGACATGGCACCTAGTGCACCCGTATTGTTAGACTTGTGTAAGTGCAATGATGGGTGATCCTAGAGATGAAACTATTTGAGATCAAGCATTGCATAGAGTGTTTAATACCTTAGAGGGCCTAGAGTTGTTAGACAAAAAATAATTACATCTTCTTAGTGCGATAAATTGGGTTATGGTACTACCTGAGTAGGATTGGGATGTCCTTTTCCTTGTAGATGCCATGGGCAAAAATGAAAGTTTTCAAATGATGCAAAAGCCACATAGTTATCATTGATTCTACTAGAAGTAAACACTCTTGGAACTTAGCATGCGGTGAGCAAAATTCATGATTGACATATATGGCTAAAAATCATGCAATCGAGACGAGCAATGAGGCTTAATGACTTTCAAGTGGCTAGAGTCCAACTGTGCTATCAAAAATAATCCACGTCTTTATACTGGCTCTACCTACTAGATTGAAATGAGAAGGTGATAAGGTTAATCCACTAGAAGAATAAAAATTGACTATTAGACCACTTAGACCAATCCAGCTTGATGGCCAAATTACACACCATGGTTTGAATTGAAAAGTGTTGGTGTAAAATAGCAACCTCAAAAATTCAAATTGAATAGTGGCTTTGACATCGATAAACCTTCTAAACACTATTGGGAATTGATCTACCCATCCATTTGGATGCCATCCAGAGAGGAAGATGCTAAAAACATAGACGTAGATCAAAAAATCCCCATCGGCCCCCTGATCCCCCAACAATTACATAAGAACCTTAACTCTCAAATTTAAAGAGAAATTACATTGATCTTGATGAATACATCCAATGAGATAACTTAATAAAATAAAAAAGAACACTTATAATAGGATATTCCTTGATATTTTTGAAATATGAACAACCATAGCTATTTCTAGGCCATACCTTGAGTAATTTATCTCTTATACTACAAAGTTGTATGTTTCATTTTTTACTCGTATCTATATTGAGTCAACACACCACACAATACTTGGGAAATGACTATGGGCTAGCTAGCAGTTTACATGTATAGGGATACAACTATGGAAAATGGTATTTGTAAATCATGACAAAAGAAGAAAAACTATGGGAGGATTTAATATGTAGGAAATGGAAATCTATATACAAATAAAAAATGACATTATTTTTTGCAGATATTAAAAAAAATGAAATAACAATATTTACAAAAATTAAAATATTTTAGATAAATTATTTAAAATTTTGGTGAGAATATGTATATCAAACCAAGATGTCACCATCAAAAACTTGATTTAAATTTGTAGGAAAACTTTTTTTGGTATTTTATTTTTTTATTAAGGAAACACTAGTCGACAAATTAGAATTTTTTATCATCCCCCTCTAGCCATTGCCCAAACTACCAAGTTTGATTTTATTTTTTAAAAGGATATTTTAGATACTAATATGATTCTATAAATATCTTCCCTTTGATAATACCCAACTAGGTTTTCATGATCAATATTTTTTTTATGGTACATTCACAAGTTAGCCAAAACTCACTATCAATTATGGGAGAATCTGCCTCTACTAGTGTAAAGTTATATTGAAACAAAAAGTGGGCCATGAAATCATCCCTAGTTAATGGATTTTGATAAAGTTAGAATTTATGTCCATTAACCAAAATCAGTGTATTATCTTCATCAACTATTTGTATTTTTACCTGTTGGTGCAAAATCTGCCTTTGGTTATGTTTGCGCCCAAGACTTTGCCAACATTGAAAGACCGGGTTAAAATAGAGTTTTAAATATCAAGAGGAGGTTGGTTCCTTTCTTCTTTATGAAAAGGGAGAGAGAGGGAAATTCATATATAGAGAGAAATATAGCTATTTCTAGAAGTGTTTAAATGGTATAGATTAGACAACAGCACAGCAACTTTAACAATCCTTTTTAGAGAAGCATTTATTCAAATTATCAAAATAGAGTAACTAATCCTCTGGTGTAAATCTATTCAAGCATAATCCTATTGGAATGGTTAATTTTAGAGTTAGTAAAACTTCACTACAAAAATCCAGGATAAGAATTTAAGCAATTTAAATTCAACCTAACTTTACATAGCAATTAAAAATCCATACATAATTGATAATAACACCAATGAGCCAGAAACCAGAATAAATAATATTTATTAGCTTTTAGAAGTTTGTTTATATTGCCTTGTAAACATCCAAGAGTCAACCATTTGTTTGGATCTCTCATCCTATATATATATATATATATATACATAACAAAACAACTGAAAGTTGTTACAACAATAAACCAATAGGCTCATTCTGGTAGAGTGGTAGTTAAGAGAGCATGGGACCTTTAACTAGAAATGGTTAGGATCTTCTTGTTACTACAATCCACCTTTATCTTATTGTTACTACAATCTACCTATATCTTCTTAGAGGCATCGTGGTCTAGCTGTATTTTACTGAAAAATGGTGTGCCATCATGACTTTTTCCCTTCACTTTACCTTCAGATTCAAAAATAACATGCCATCATGACCTTTTCTCTTCGTTCGGCCTCTTGGCTCAAAAATATCGCACCGTCGTGACTTTTTCTCATGACTTAGCCTTGGGGCTCAAAAATGTTGCATTGTCATGACCTTTTATCTTGACTTGGCCTCTTGTCTCAAAATTGTCATGTCGTCATGACCTTTTCTCTTCACTTAGCCTCTTGGCTCAAAATTATTGCATCGTCATGACCTTTTCTCTTCACTTAGCCTCTTGGATCAAAAATTTCACATCGTTGTGACCTTTTATCCTTAGTATCTTGGCTCAAAATTGTCAGGCCATTGCGACCTTTTCTCTTGACTTGACCTCTTAGCTCAAAAATATCACACCATCATGATCTTTTCTCTTCACTTAGCCTCTTGGCTCAAATTTTTCATGTCGTCATGACATTTTCTCTTGACTTAGCCTTTTGGCTCAAAAATATCACGTTGTCATGACATTTTCTCCTAACTTAGCCTCTTGGCTCAAAATTGTCGTGTTGTTGCAACCTTTTCTCTTCACTTAGCCTCTTTTCTCAAAAATATTGTGCCATCATGACCTTTTATCTTTGTTCAGCCTTTGGGTTCAAAATTGTCATGTCCTCGTGACCTTTTCTCTTGGCTTAGATTCTTGGCTCAAAAATATCGCGTCGTCATGACCTTTTCTCTTCGTTCGACCTCTGGGTTCAAAATTGTTGTGACGTCGCGACCTTTTCTCTTGAATTAGCTTCTTGGCTCAAAAATATCACATTGTCGTGACTTTTTCTCATGACTTAGCCTTGGGGCTCAAAATGATCATGTCGTCATTACATTTTCTCTTCACTTATCCTCTTGGCTCAAAAATGTTGCATGGTCGTGACCCTTTTTCTACACTTAGTGAAATTTTGAGAAGACTACTCCCTACTCCCTTTGATGTGGTCATTTTGACCAACATTTTTGGTGCCTCATGGGGGAATTCTGTTAGTGGAATGTTAGAATCTATAGCCTTTATCCTATTGGGGAATGAAGTTAAAAGAACAACTAAAAAAAATAAAGGGAGAAGGGGAATGATATCAAGCAAAAAATATGTTTCTTGCTTTGTGTGGTTATTCATTGGGAGTGTCTTATTTTATGGATTTCTCTATGTCCTCTTTCTCAGGTGTTGTTGTTCTTCTTTTTAAAGCTTTCTTAGCTTTCTCGTGCTTCTCCTTTCTTGGAAAACTTTATTGTAAGTGGCGCAGGCATTTTTCCATGTCTCCTCATCATTATCTAAATTTTCCTTGAAATTTAGGTACAAATATTCTAATTCTTCTACATTATTGTATTATAGAACTTTTAACTTCATATACAACTCATGTAAGCAAGAGTTGATTTGGGTGATATCCTGAGCCATACTAAAAATTTGCTCTTCTTGGACCAACTCTTCCTAGCTATCTATCTTCGATTCATCTTCTACAAAAGTTTTCCAGGAAGCCTTCAGCTCATATTCTTCTAAGAAGTTTGAATCCTTACCCCAGAATTCAGGCATGCCACATTTTTCTACTATGATTACATGTTTTAAGATCCCCTTAGCCTCTACCTTGAGTTCTTGCATTATTGTGGCACTTTCTATTACCAGCTTGTGTCTCTTGAAGAAGTTCCTAGTAGCTAGTTTGACTTGGAACCATTTATCATCCTAGGTTATGTATCTGAATATTGCTTGTGTGCTTTCTACTAGGGATTGGATTTTTGTTGTTGTGGGTAATATTTCTTTTAGGAGGTTGATTGATGCTTCAAATTCATCCTCTACCTGACCTAACGTCTCCTTTATTTTGACCAAGTATGACAATGTAGGCCTTGCTTTCATGCTCATCTTTTGGATGTCTCCAATCATTTCTCTTCTGACTGCCTTGGCTTTTTCCTTGGATATCCCACTGGTCTTATTGATTTCATATAAGATCTGATTCTTAAGGTATTCCACCTATTGTTTCAATAGTTGTATTTGTTCTTCGACCTTCTCTGATTTTTCGTTATAAGGGGTAGCTTCATTGAATATTTGTTCCCACTTTTTCTCTGCATTCTTTAAAGTCTTTTCAATTGTATTTTTTTGATTCAAGGCTTCTTCCAAATGTTTCCTTGCCTCTTCAGCCTTGAGGTATTTCTCTTTGTAATACTCATTGTTCAAGTATATTATCCCCATGTGAGCTTGGGCTTTTCCCCATTCATCCTCCATTGGCAGTTGGGTGATATCTTCAGCAGTTATCTTAAATTGATAGTCTTCCAAAGTCATTTTCCCTTCGAGATTTTGTACCAATGACATCATATTCAGGGTAGAATGTTGCATACTGATAGTTTCTAAGGATATCCCTTCCTTGGTGTGAGCTATGTCTTTGGAACTTTGAGTGTTACGTGATTTTAACTAGGAAGTAGCATTTAGGGTTGCCTTTTTCAATTTTTTCAATTTGGCAATTGTGGGATTATTCTCAGAAGAAGAGGTAATAATGGATTGGAAGTTTGGGAAGTTGGTGGTATAAGGGAAGGGAATGGTGGCTATGGAGGCATATAAATTTGGCTGCTCAGTGAGGGCATCTGTGATTACAACTAAAGATGCTTTTGGGTCAATTTGGGTTGATGGTGGAGATGGTGGAGTCTGTTGAATGGAGGGAGAAGAGTTATCACCCTGATTTGCAGAATGGGAAGGGGAATTCCTTTTAGGATGAGAAGAAGAAGAAGATGTATCGATGTTAATAGGAGACATACATAATTCCTTTTGTAGGTTGGTGTCTCCAGTGTTTGGTGTATTTTCATGAGCTTCAGTATATTTTTTTGCTATTTTCTTCAAGCTAGTATCACCAGTATCCATTGCATCTTTGGTCGGGACTTGCTCTTTGCCAGGGGCTTCTCTAGTGGGGCCAAATTTTTTAGCTATTTCATCCAACTCTTGGATTTTTGTCTCTTGCTGCCCAGAGATTTGGCCTATGCTTCCCTCTGAATTTCTTTCTTGGTCCCCTATTTCTTCTTGGTCCCTTTTTTCTTCTCGGTCCCTTATTTCTTCAAAGTGCTCTTCTTCTTGTCTCCTTTTCTTTTGTTTTCCTACCTTTTTTTACTTTTCCTTCCTCTTTATTTGGAAGAGAGGAGAATCATCCTCATCAAACTCTGTATCTAATGTGGAAGAGGGGATGAATTTATGAAATGCCTTCTTTGGGGCTTCTCCTTGTTCAACGGAAATCTCTTTACCTTTGCCTTGGCTAGTCTCGACCTTTTTGGTGATGAACGAAACAGGGATACCATTGCTGCCTTGCGGAACTTTATTTGCAATATTTTTAGACCATGTGGTGGGATGATCATCATACCTCTTGTAAAATTCATGGTCAATTTTTATTCCATATCTAGCATGTGTTTGTATCTAGCACCTCATCTACCACCAAGCTAGAATTTTTGCATGCATCCAGTATTTACTGTTTTTCGTCATCCTTCTAATAACATTTTTATCTAACTTGTGGTTTAGATCAACTTCAAGATCCCAGTATACCATATGCTCATATAAATAATGTCACAGGAACAATGGTTGCATTTGCTTGATGTACCATTCTAACGCTTCTTCTTCGGTATTTCTGCCCTGTTTGTCAATTCGCCTATTTTATGCATGAAACTTCCTAAAGGGAGTTTGATTGAGGGCGGCCTATTTTTGAGAAAATTTTTCCATGGGATCATATTCCATTTCTATGGCAACTCAATTAATTTTAAATTATTTAGGGTTCGAGCGATTCGCTTGTGGTCTCCCTTTTTTGAGACTGATACCCTTGTAAATTGGAAGGGCATGAGGTATGTACCAGTATTGCTAGCACCTGTTTCAATTTTATAAGTTGCATATTTAGTATATCTTACATATTCTAGAGCAAACAATCACTCGATGACATAATACGATAGTAAAAAGGGCTTCCCTATGAAGCCATACAATATAAAAACTACTCCTTGAGTCAAGATGAACCAATCCCCCTCTTTTGTTTGAATGTGTTGCAAGGTATCCCACATATTTTGGGGAATTATTGGCATAGTGCCATACATAATTTTTAATTTATGACCTAAGAACTCCATATTAAAGCAATAGTATGATTATGCTTTTGAGAGGATCAACGTCCACTCGTATACAGGAAATTTATTTCCATATTGGTCCTTAGTTATGGTTGAAATGAATTCCAAATTGTTTGATTAAAATAAAAAGAAAATTCATACCAAGTAAGATAAAAACCTGAAGGTGTCTGGGATGTCTTTCTGTATCTTTAATATGCCTACATGCATCTGTTGGGATAGGTATGTCGACCAGTCAAATTAAAGTGGCACTATCTTCTTATCTATATGTGAAGCATCATAAAACTTAGGGTTTCACATGCACTACACCACCACAATATACCATTCGTAGATCTGTGTGTCATATTCTAGCCCTGTTACCATGGCCAACATGGAGAAAAGTTCATTGTTCTTGAATTTTGATAGGGGAATCAAATATTTTTGTAGGGTCCCCTTGGGAGGAGGTTTCAACAAATGTTCTTGCAAAAAGAGTTTTATGTTGAGGATAGGGGTATAGAACTTGGCCAAATTGATGGGGTCAAATAGAATCGATTTTACCATGAGCCTTCTATCACAACTAAAGGTGACCCTAACTACATCAGCATCAAGGGTGAAGATGACCTCACCCTTGCAATTTTTTATTATTTTGTGCTTTACGTCATAAACGTTTGCCATGGCTCTAATCAATTTAGGGTAGGGATGGATAGGGGTGCAAATGTACTAGTAGAGCATGGAGTGGTAGGAGAATGTGCTTGGAATTGATGGTGTGATGTTCTTCACTATCCTAGTTTTTATGTCTTTTCAAATTTGCTCTAGATTCTTCCATGTTACTCTAGTATTAGTGATGAGTGCATCTGAGTCTACGAAACCACTTTTGCTCTTAGCAGACCTACACTTTCCTTTAAGAACTAGAGGAGAGGTCATCATGGTTTCTCCCTATGATTTTGGCATATAGAAAAACCTAGTAAGCATTAGCAGAACTTTAGAGAACTTTGCAAAAATTCGAGAGTACTACAAGCAAAGGGAAAAATTTACAGAGGATAAAGAAGCAATAAAAAATATTCTACGACATAAGTAGACGCATATAAATACACCAAGGTGACATGCATTAACTATAGTTTGTGTCACACACCCCACAACTAATTTTGAACATTATCAAATGCTTTGTTTCACATGCCACCTTCAAGAAGCCAACTACCATGCATTACCTTTTTTTAAGGATCAATGGCACCACTTCACCACTATCTTGGGCCAATAAATTTTGTTCACCTATGTTCTGGCTCAATAACTTAGTACAATGGTGCTTTGAGAGGTGAGGAATTTAAAAGTTCAATAAAATTGATTTTCTCGCCAAAAGGCATGGTCGCCTTGATTTTGACCTTTGGATGCCAAAATGTCACAAAATCCTAATAATTTTCCTTGAGGTGGCCTTTGGACGCTAAAATGTTGTGCCATCATGAAAATTTTCCTTGGAGTGGCCATTGGATGCCAAACTGTTGTGAAATCACAACAATTTTCCTTTAGGTGGCCTTTGGACACTGAAATATCACACCATCATGACAATTTTCCTTGGAGTGGCCAATGGATGTCAAAATGTCGCACCATCATGACAATTTTCCTTGGAGTGGCCATTGGATGCCAAAATGTTGTGAAATCATGACAATTTTCTTTGAGGTGGCCTTTGGGCACCAAAATGTCATGCCATCATGATAATTTTCCTTGGAGTGGCCATTGGATGCCAAAATATCATGAAATCATGACAATTTTCTTTAAGGTGGCCTTTGAGCACCAAAATATCATGCCATCACAACGATTTTACTTCTTGTGGCCTTTGGGCACCGAAATGTCACACCATCATGACAATTTTCTTTAGAGTGGCCTTTGGATGTCAAAATATCGTGAAATCATGACAATTTTTTTGAGGTGGCCTTTGGGTGCCGAAATGTCGCACCATCACAACCATTTTCCTTATGGTGGCCTTTGGATGTCAAAATATTATGAAATTGTGACAATTTTCTTTGAGGTGGCCTTTAGGTGCTGAAATGTTGCACCATTATGATAATTTTCCTTGGAGTGGCCTTTGGACGCCAAAATGTCGTAAAATCACAAAAAATTTCTTTGAGGTGGCCTTTGGGTGCTGAAATGTCATGCCATCACAACAATTTTCCTTGGAGTGGCCATTGGATGCCAAAATATCACAAAATCATGACAATTTTCTTTGAGGTGGTCTTTGGGTGCCAAAAATATCATACCATCGCGACAATTTTCCTTGAGGTGGCCTTTGGGCATCGAAATATCGTGCCATCATGATAATTTTCCTTGGAGTGGCCTTTGGACACCAAAATATCATGAAATCATGATACTTTTCTTTGAGGTGGCCTTCGGGCACCAAAATATCATGCCATCATGATGATTTTCCTTCTGGTGGTCTTTAGGCATTGAAATATCATGCCATCGCAACAATTTTCCTTGGAGTGGCCATTGGACGCCAAAATATTATGAAATCATGACAATTTTCTTTGAGGTGGCCTTTTGATGCCGAAATGTCATGCCATTGTGAAAAAATTCCTTGAGGTGGCCTTTGGGTGTGCCATCACAATAATTTTCCTTGGAGGTGGCCTTTGGAAAGAAAAAAGAACATATTTACATATAATACATAGGAAGTAGAGGGAAAACATTTTTACTTATAATACAACTTTAGATGGAATCCATTTATGGGGATGGGTTGAACCTGACCCTATTCCTTTCTAAATTTGAAGGAGTTCTACTATTTTTATTTGACTACTTCGAAAGGGGCCTTCCCAGTATGCGTCAAATTTTTTATGGTTCCTGGGTTTCGCTTTCTTTTCATTCCACCTCAATACCAAGTCTCCTACTTTGAAATTCCTAAGAGTAGCTTTTTTGTCAAACCATTTCTTCATGGCGACCATATATTTTTGATAATGTTCATAGGCTTGTTCTTTCTATTCTTCTAATTCCAAGAGTTGAATTAACCTATTTTCCATTGGCTTTGCCTCTTCTGTGCCAGTTTGATTGAGCAACTTTAAAGATGACATTTCTATGTGTATTGGGAGAACTGCTTCTTTACCGTAGACTAAAGAGTAGGGAGAGGTGTTGATAGAATTTTTTATAGCTATCCTATCATCCCACGATGCTTGGTTTATCATAGAGTGCCAACTCCTCTTATTGTCTTTCAGAGTTCACTTCAATATTTGGAGCAAGTTTTTATTCGTTGATTTGGCTAGTTCATTTCCCTATGGGTAATAATTCGAGGATGTTTTCAAGTAGATTCCATATTTACATGTAAATTCAATCATTTTGGTGCCTATGAAATACGAGTCATTATCTATGACCAATGTGTCTAGGATGTCAAATATTATGATCAAACTCTCCATGAATTCCATCACAACTTCCTAGTATACTTTCTTAGTGGGTATTGCTTCAGCCCACTTAGTGAAATAATCTGTAGCGGTCAGGATGTATTTATGACCATCGGACTAGTTGGGCTCTATTAATTTTATGAAATCTAACCTCCATTATTGAAAAGGTTCTTCAACCTGAATGGATTTTAAATGCATTGAAGCAGTTTCTATATCTCCCAATGTATCTTTGGCACTTCTCATAGTTTCTTGTTACCTTGAAGGTATCAGAGAAAATGGTTGGCCAATAACACCCAGTTCTGATGATCTTTAAAGCAATGGTTTCTTCTGAGTAGTTTCCTCTTGATGGGACCTCATGGAATTTATCCAAGATATTCTATTTATAATCATTTTTTATACACCTAATCAATGCTCCATACAGATTTTTTATGTACAACCCTTTAGGTAACAGGGTTATTTCAAATCCTGGATCCTATATCTTCTTCTCTATGAAGTGTTCCAACTTGTTGGAAACTTTCTATTCTAGAAGTACCTAATCAATTCTTCGGCCCATTCAAGCTTATCTAAGGGTTGATCATCCTCTGATATTGCTTCTTGAGTTTGGTAAGCTACGTATTCTGATGAGGCATGCTTGGTGATTTCTTGACATAGTGCTCTACCTCTTACTTGCTTGGTTGGATGGATATCAACATCATATTTTTGTATTTTTGATACCCAACCAGCTCTTTTATCACCAAGCTCCCCTTGAATGATGAAATTCCTAACATCGAGGTGGACCACAGGAAATATGGTCCTACTTTGTGAAATAATATGCCTAAATTTTTTTAAATACTTCATTATTGCATAAACTTGTTTTTGGATGAATTTGTACTTCTCTTCATGTTCCTGCATAGTCTAGCTTAGGAATTGTTGGTCCAAAATCTGCCACAGGAAAGGATTTTACAAGTGCACCCTAGACCTGGCCAACATTGAAAGGCTGGAAGCAAGAAATGGCTTCCAGACCAATCTCCAGAGTGGGCTGGTTCCCTTCACTACTCTAAAATCTGGTTAAAGATAAGGGTTGCTGGAAAGAAATGGGAAATATGGCCACAGGCCGAAGTGATGGGATCATAAAAACAACAGCAGGAAACTACAAACGTAACAACAACAAGTAACATAAGGAATTAGCTTAATCCTCGCACAATCACATGCAGCAAATCCCTCCAAACCCACATTCCAGAAATCGTACCCTGATCGCAATATTTAAATCCAAAAAATAGAATTTAAATGTAACAGCAATGCAGGAGTATGAATGCTATTAGAAATGCAGAAAAACAGAAAAGAAATTCATCCATGCAACGCTTGAAAAATTAGAAGTTGATCCTTTTATTCCCGCAAATACAATTCCAGTCTCTAGCAGCAAGTTTTTCCAACCCTTGTAAATGAAAATTACATTGGTTTTTATAGAGGTCCGTCCTCTCTACAACATTAAATGTTTGCCACCATCCTCCTCGTGATCTACAATTATATGGCGGACATTAGGAACACGATCCCCTTAGTTGCAGCGTTAAGGGAGCAAAGATTAAATACCATTAAGCAATAGCGGTCTCCTTCATTAAATTCGTTTTTTGAAAATATGCGGGAAACCATTGACTTGATCCATGAACATCGGGCTCGAACGCATGAAATCTGCAATTTTGGTGGCCTGGGCGCGTCTTTTACTTTGAATGCCTTGGAAATCTACATTATCATTAAATTCGGGTCAGCATTAAATCATTGGAAATCGAGAAAAACCCCTCGGGCCGTTCATACTGCACTTGGCGGGAAAATGCACAGGTCGCGAAAACGCGACGGGTCGCGAAATCGCGACGTATTTTGATGCCGTACACTTTGACCGGTCAAACCCACAAAAATCCTCCCTCGTCGCTCTTTCGCCGTATGCTTTCCGGCTTCCTTTTCTTCCATCGCTAGCTCATACCCGCGAAAACGGCACATGTAGCGATTTCGCGACGCATTTTGGTCTTCGGCTCTTTCTTCCGCTATGCCCAGCGAAAATGGAACACGTAGCGATATCGCTACATGTTTCAAGCAATCTGTACGGTCTCGTTGATGCGTCGCGAAAATGCAACACTTTTTCACTTTCTGCATGCCTCTTACTTTCTTTGTTGTCATTCCGCTACGCACTTGAGTACTCAAGCATTTTTCAACAAGGCATCATGAAATTGCTGTCATCTCCTTGTCTTTCGTTTGATTCTCTTCGTCACTCCGCCTTGTTACCAAAACTTGCAGCGAATCGCTGCATTTTCTATGCCTTTTGTCTTTCGGGTCAAAACCCCGCGATTTCGCTACGGGTAGCGATATCGCTACGCATTTCTTTCTCCGTACTGATCACCATTTTGAGCCGCAAAAATGATACAACTTCCGCTTTACAAAAGCCTTTCGAAGAGGTGCAACGAATCGCTGCACTTTCACGCCCCAAGTCTTTATAACCAAAATGACCGTGCTTTGGGATATATAACAAATGATTTGAAAGATGAAGCTTCCTCTACAAATGCTGCGTTCTTGCAGCGCATCGCTGCCACTTCTTTAAACTTTTTGCAACCATCGGTGTTCTTTTTCTAACTACATTTCATCCATTTGCCTCTTCTTAACCCATGCCTTGTAACCCTGGAACTCGCAGCGCATCGCCGCAACTTTGGTCACTTAAGCGTTTCCTTGCCTGTCTCAAATTCTCGCAAGTTTGAAATGGACAGCACGTCGTTACACTTTCTCCCGCGCTTTCAAAATGTGCAGCGTATCGCTACAACCTTCACTTTTTGTACTGCCTTCTCAACCAACGCCGCGCGATTTTATAACATGCAGCGCATCGCTGCACTTTTTCCCTTGGTCTGCTTTGTTTGATAGGTGTAGCGATATCGCTACACATTCGAGCACTTAGGTCTTTGAAGCTACCCGCGTCGCGATTCTGGAACATGTTAGCGATGCGCTGCAAATTTTGCTTTGTGTCTTTGGCTGGACTTTTTGTCGCGATTTCGCGACATTTTGTCGCTGCTCCTCTTTTGCCCGCTGAAAGTCGCGAAAATGAAACACGTCGCGATATCGCGACGGTTCCGCCCAACCTGCCTGCGTTGACCAAGTTGGACCGCGATTTCGCGACATGTCGCCGAATCGCCGCAGCTTTTGAACTTAGTCATTTTTACTCACTTTTTCTCCTTTTTTCTCCAAAGCCGCATCAAAGCTGATATCAAAGGTCAGATTTCAACAATACATTAATGCATTAATCAATGAGAATCAATGTGGCAAAAATGCCAACATTCTTGGCGGCTTGCGGGGTATACAACTCACTGTATGCAAGAATCCAGGCCTTAATCCATTGGGCACAGAGTCATATCAGAACAAGAAGGTTGGCTGCTGCAAAACATGTCGTAGGACTCGCCGCAAAACTTCTTCTCTCGCTGAAAACTAGAACCGGAAGAACTCGCATAGAAGCGGTTATGAAACCGAAAATGGAATGAGATGGTGGAGTGAGCTCTTGCGATTGCGCAAGCGGTGGCTGCAATGGAATGATGGTAATAATGAAATGATGGAGTGAGCAAGTGATGTAGTAGACACAACAATGTAATGTCGTCGTACACCCAACTGCAATGGATATGGAAGGAAAGTAAATGAACGAAGTTATGGAGTGGGGATAAAAGTATGAAAGCTGTGAAATGAAATGAGCTGGACTGTAAATGAAATGTGTAAAAAGAAAAACTTGGAGGAAAGGGATTAGAAAGAACGGGAAAAGACAGAAAAGGGGAAAGAAACAACAGCTGTGGCTTACTCTTTTTACTATTGCAGAAGAAAAAGAAGAAGAAAGAAAACGATGAAGAAAGGAAAGAAAGGAAATGGGGAAGGGAAAAGAAGAATTTTCTGATAACCACTAACTGCTGGGAAAGGAAAAGACAAAAGAAAGACAAACCCCTACGGCTCGCAAGCAACAAGAGCCAAGGTGATAACATAAAAAGAAAAACATGTATATATTTTTTTTTTTTTATATATATATATATATATATATATACAAACTCATACTAGACTGTTAATTCAAGAAGTGTAGGCTTTCAAATGAAAGCCATTTACTGAAATCGAAAGTGGGCTGCCATCCAAGTCTTCTAAATAGAACGAATTTGCTGCACCTGTGCTAGAAATGCGGAAGGGACCCTCCCGTAATGCATCAAACTTCTTATGATTGCTAGGTTTAGCTTTATTCTCATTCCATTTCAGCACCAAATCTCCTGTCTTGAGTGGACGGGCTGCAGAATGCTTATAAAACCACTTCGAAATATCATGTGTGTGTTTGGCAAATTCATCATATGCTTTTGAACGTTGCTCCTCTAACTCCAACAACCGTGCTATTCGCAGATCCAAGGAACTCGGATCTGTCTCATCATCCTGGAAAGACCGCAATCGTCGTAACACTCGGTAACTCAAGATGAACCGGCAACCTTGCTTCTTTTCCATAGACTAGGGCATAGGGTGAGGTTTTAATGGACTTCCCGACCGAAATCCCGTCTCGCCCATAAAGCCCGATTCAATAACAAGTGCCATGATCTCTTGTTCTCTCCCAATGACCTCTTCAAAATCCCGAGCAAATTTTTGTTCGTTGACTCCGCCAAGCCATTTCCCCCGTGGATAGTAATTGGAAGATGTCTTAAGGAAAATGCCAAACTTGTTAGCAAACTCAACCATTTCAGCTCCAATGAATGGAGTCCCATTATCTGTAATGATGGCATCTGGAACACCAAAACGTGTAATCAAACTCTCAACAAAAGAAATCACTACGGATTGATTGGCCATCTTTGTAGGTATGGCTTCGCACCACCTTGTGAAATAATCAGTAGTCGTTAAGATGTATCTCGTGACCAGCCGAGGAATTAGGATCAATTATTCCAATAAAATCCAACCCCCATTGCCGAAAGGGTGCTTCAACCTCGAATCGGATGCAAAGGCAGTAGCCGCATTCCTTACTCTTCCCGAATATCTCTCGGCATTTATCACAGGCTTGTGCAATCTTGAAAGAGTCCCGAGAACAGAGTCGGCCAGTAATAACCAGCTCGAATGATTTTCAAGGCCATCGGTCTTCCTGCATAGTGACCTCCCGAGAGACCTGAATGAAACTCTTCCAAGATCCTATCCTTGTCTGCTTCTTTAACACACTTCAAAAGAACACCATCAATATTTTTAAAAAATAAACCATCTCGAAAACAAAACATACCGCAGAGCTTGCAACCGAAATCTCCTCCTCTCGAGAAGCATTCAATTGTGATGGACATCTTCCAGCTTGTGAAGTAATCAATCGTGTCCTCTCGTCCAATATTTTTCCGTAATTAAGAAATTCATTAAATTGTCATTACCAAGAAGAGCTTCTTCCCCGATCTTCGCATACATCAAATGCTCGCCATCTTTGCTAACTCGCCGGCACGTAGCTTTACCACGCACTAATTTAGTTGGGTGAATTTCTACATCAAATTCTTGGATCTTGGTGACCCAACCAAAGACGTTTATCACCCAACTCTCCTTGAAGAATGAAATTTCTCACATCCGGGTGAATAACATAAACAAATGTCCCGCTCTGGGAAATAAAATGTTTGAATTTCTTCAGTGGATTTCATCACAAAGATATACCTGTTTCTCAATAAAATTGTACTTTGCTTCATGAGGTAAAATGACTTGGCTCGTGAAAAGCAATGGGCCTTTCATTCCCATCATCTCCCTTTTGCGTTAGAACCGCAAGGATAACCTGTCATCTTCTCCAACCGCATATAAGATGAAATCCTTGGAGTAGTCGGATTAATCGTGACAGGGCCTGCACTATTCTTTCCTTGATCTCCCGAAATGCTTCCTTTCTTCGAGCCGTCCATTGGAAAACCGCATCTTTCTTCAACAATTCGGTCATTGGTTTAACAACCTCGAGCAAAATCAGCAATGAACTTTCTAATGAAATTTATCTCGTCCAAAGAAAGATTGAAGTTCCTTCCTGTTTGCGTGGAGTGTCAATTTCTTCAAAGCTTCAACACGGGCTGGATCAATTGCTAATCCATCTTCGAAAATCACATGACCCAGAATCTTACCTTCTTTTATAGCAAACACAGACTTCTTCGGATTAATGGAGATTCCGAATTCTCTGCATTTCTCAAAAATCAGCCTCAAGTGAGAACAATGGTCTTCCCTTCTATGTGAAAATACCGTCATGTCGTCAAGGTATATTACAATGATCCTATTCAATAAATCCTTGAAAGCAATATCCATTGCTCTTTGGAAGGTAGCTCCAAAGATTTGACAGTCCAAAGGGCATTCACTGATATGCAAAAGTACCCCACTTCGTGGTGAATGCTGTCTTAAACTGATCTTCATCTTTTACCCAGATCTGGTTATACCCAAAAAATCCATCCAACAAAGAAAAACGCTGTGCCCCAGCCACAACATGCAATATTTGATCTATTCTCGGCAAAGGATAATGATCCTTTAATGAAGCACGGTTCAAATTCCTGAAATCAACGCACAATCTAATATCTCCATTCTTCTTACGGATGGGGACCAGATTGGCGACCCATGTGGAGTGCTTGACCGGATAGATGATCTTAGCTTGCAGCATTTTAACAAGCTCAGCCTTCATCAACGCCTCAATCTTTGGATTTACAGGTCTCTGTTTCTGCCGAAAAGGCCTAACTCCTTCTTCCAGTTCAATTGTATGTTGTATAATCTGCTTGTTGTAGCCTTTCAAGTCTTCATAGCTCCAAGCTATAATATCATAAAACTCTTTACAGAGCTGCCTGATTTTCTGCAGTTCTTCTGGGGTTGAGTCAGTGCCAACCTTAATCACTTTGTCAGGCTGAAGCTCTAACTCCATGTATTCCTTTCTATCAATCTCCATTCGAGGCTTTCTGGAATGATCATGTTGGTCAAACAAGCTCTCCGTAGTTATTAGACCCTTTGGAATATGGTTATTCCTTAATTGAATAAGACCTTCGGCTTCCTCATCTCCCAAAGTTCCGCCTTCAACAGCTGCAGCTTCATGTATCAAGAAATTAACAATCTGCTCATCGGTTTCAAAGACCTGCTGGAAAGTTTCCTTGTCTGGCACACTGGGTATGTATACCATTCTCACTGTCTTGGGCTTGTTCACAACTTGATCAGCAGGAGAAAAGTTAGCTCCAAGAGATGCTAATAAGTCAACATGTTTATTCATCTCTCTGGAAACAGATTGAATATTAAGCGCAGTGAAAAATTCAAACAAATCCCAAACCTGATTACGATATGCTTTCAGATAATGCTGCTTTGAGATGCATCTATTTGTGACCTGATTTACAATAAGCTCGGAATCACCAAAAATATTGAGCTGTTCTATTCCTAACTTCTTTGCTTTCTTCGCACCCAAGCACAATGCTTCGTATTCAGCAACGTTATTTGTGCAACTCCATGTAAGTCGATAAGAATAAGTCCTTTGTACACCAGAGGGAGAAATTAACACAATACCTCGCTCCCGCACCATTCCCGCATCTAGCTCCATCGAAATACAGATTGCCATAACCGATCTCGGAACCTCGGTCCGATCAACCGGGTTAGACAATTCCTCGCTTTGTCTCGGCCTCAGGTTTTTGAATGGCATAGCAGCCAATCTCTGTCTCCATCATGGCATTGAAGTTAAGCATTGAAAACTGGTCTTCCAACTGAAGATTGTTTAAAACTTCACTCATTAAAACAACATCTTCAGACTCTTCAATGAGCATATGGACCGACTGCATGTCTTTTCCAACATCTTCCAACTTCTCGATGTGAAAAGGGGAAGGCTTTTCATTCTGTATTCTGAGACGTCTATTCTTAAAAGGAATTTCCGGATGGGAATAATCTAATGCTAGATAACCCCCTAATTTTGCAATAAATTCCCTAGATAAACACATGCTAAAATAGGGCTCTAAATCTACTACAACAATTTCCTGAATAACAGTGATCTGGGGCATTGTATGCAGGACAATGGGTACATCTTTAATGACACCTACTATTTTCACAGGAGTACCATCTAATTGCAGGACTCCAGGACTACTCCAGGTATACTCCATTCCCATAGCTTCACAGACTCCCTTGGGCATGACAGTGGTTGCAGCTCCAGAATCAATCATACAATTGTGTACAACCCAACCCTCTATTTGTAATGATAAGTAAAAAGGAGGAGGTCTGTTCTTACCAGTAACAGAGGTGGTTAAAGTTTGGGCATAGACGGTCTGGGTAGGCCCTTTTTCACTCTCCTTCATAGATTTCAATGACTCTTGTAATAAATCTACTTGACCAGGTAATTGCAAAGCGTCATAAAGGCTTACCTTAGCAGGGGTCTTCTTAAGATCATCAACAATATTGTATGAAACTGCAGCAGAATTTTTCTTCTCAGCAGGTTGCTCAAATCTGGTTCTCGTACTGCTGTGTAGCTTCCACTCTTAACCTCTTGGTCAGTGATGGATATTTCAATTTTTCACGTGCCTGCTCCTCTGCTTCTGATCTTACTGGTGCAATGCTCGCCCCTTTTCTTGAACTCTGTTAAAAGTTGGATCTTTGGGCAAAACAGGTGCATCAGACTTTGGAGTTGGCACAGGAGCGTTCATTGGCTTCTTCAGATCAGCCGGCACCTTCAAAGGTTGTAAGTCAGCAGGATCAACTGTCACGGGTTTCTTTCCAGTTCTTGTCAGAACTGAAACTTGTTCGTCAACTGGAGATATCAAACTATGACCAGCTTCTGAGATCATATTAACATGGTCACCTGAAGAGCTGGCCGCCAAGGTCTGCACATAATTTAAGTGAACCATACATGTATCTTCTCCATGAGGATCATTACAAGTGGAACACCAATATACTCCATCTCGCATGGGCCGCATCTTCATTTGCTAGAACAACTAAGCCCTTTTCGTGTGTTTTGCTTGTGGAGGCAACTTGATCTCTAGTAATTTGAGGAGATTGAAATCTCCTTGGCTGGAAATCTCTCTCAGCCTGCTTCCTCTCAATGAGTGTGATCTTGTTTCCCATGGCTCTAATGGCAGAATTTGCAGACTTCACCTCTTGCAATAATGTTGTATATGGATCAGGATTTGCAGGTGCAGGAGGTGCTGGCAAAGGCAGAGACGCTGGTGGTGCTGGCAAAGCTGGAAATGCAGTGGAAACGGGAGATGGTTGAATGCTGGGTGCAGGAAGCGGTAAAGGAGTTAAAGCAGGCAACTGAGGAGCTGGAACAGGTGCAATCTGAGGTGCTCTAGAGCTCCATGATGGTGTAGGATACATAGCTGGCATGGGGTGTGGTTGTGAACCATATAAATATTGGGGCAAATCTGGAATGAGAGGCATAGTTACCTTCGGAGGTAGTCTTCCTACAACAACCAGATCAGCTTTCTGCTTTAATTGCTTGTTCAAATATTTTTGGAAACGTTATCACATTAGATTGCCGAACCGCCCAGCCGATATCTGAGTGAAACGCTCTGAGGTAGTACATCGCAGCTAATTCATCAACAGGCCGAATACCATCAGGAATCCTTTGCCAAGTTCTGGTAAATCGGACATTAAAATCAGGTATCTCTTCTTGTGGATGTCTCTGTATGACAAGAACCGATTCAACAATGAGAAAGGGTCGGCTCTGCTCATGAAAATGTTTCACCAAAGAAATCACCAAACTGATCCCATGATGTTATGGTACCGGGAGGCAGAGTTCTGTACCAAAACAGCAGTTTACCTCTCAAAGAACATACTAACAATTTGACCATCACATCTTCATCGGTAATGTCATGGATAGCAGCCAGGGAAGCCACATCATTTATGTGCTCATAGGCTGTTTTACCAATACCATCGTAAGTGGGCAAAGCCTTCAGTGCAGCCTGAGGTACTGGATTCTGAGCCTGCAGATTCAAGGCTCCAGTGCTATTCCATGCCAAGAATTTTTTGGGTGGAGGAAATTGTGCCATTGGTGGAACTAATGGATATGATTGTAAGGGTGAAACACTAGCAACAACACCAGATATTTGTGCAGCAAAAAATGGAAGGGATGAGGAATGCTCACTACTTCTCGAACTATCGAGCTCAAAAAATTGAACAAGATCGCCAAATTTCTTTGACTGTGATCTTGTGATCATGAAGTATTTCTGGGTCCAAACAGAGTCACCAAAAACAACAGAGTCACCAAATGCTCTAATTTACAATCTGAAGGCGAACATTAAACCTTCGACCCTATGGGATCTTTTAGAGACAAATAAAATCTGTCCCACCGGGCGTGCCAAAAACTGTTGGTCCAAAATCTGCCACAGGAAAGGATTTTACAAGTGCACCCTAGACCTGGCCAACATTGAAAGGCTGGAAGCAAGAAATGGCTTCCAGACCAATCTCCAGAGTGGGCTGGTTCCCTTCACTACTCTAAAATTTGGTTAAAGATAAGGGTTGCTGGAAAGAGATGGTAAATATGGCCACAGGCCGAAGTGATGGGATCAGAAAAACAACAGCAGGAAACTACAAACGTAACAACAACAAGTAACATAAGGAATCATCTTAATCTTCGCACAATCACATGCAACAAATCCCTCCAAACCCACATTCCAGAAATCGTACCTTGACCGCAATATTTAAATCCAAAAGGTAGAATTTAAATGTAACAAAGAATGCAGGAGTATGAATGCTATTAGAAATGCAGAAAAATAGAAAAGAAATTCATCCATGCAACGCTTGAAAAATTAGAAGTTGATCCTTTTATTCCCGCAAATACAATTCCAGTCTCTAGCAGCAAGTTTTTCCAACCCCTGTAAATGAAAATTACATTGGTTTTTATAGAGGTCCGTCCTCTCTACTAACATTAAATGTTTGCCACCATCCTCCTCGTGATCTACAATTACATGGCGGACATTAGGAACACGATCCCCTTAGTTGCAAGCTTTAAGGGAGCAAAGATTAAATACCATTAAGCAATAGCGGTCTCTTTCATTAAATTCGTTTTTTGAAAATATGCGGGAAACCATTGACTCGATTCATGAACATCGGGCTCGAACGCATGAAATCTGCAATTTTGGTGGCTCGGGCGCGTCTTTGACTTTGAATGCCTTGGAAATCCACAAATCATTAAATTCGGGTCAGCATTAAATACTTGGAAATCGAGAAAAACCCCTCGAGCCGTTCATACTGCACTTGGCGGGAAAATGCGTAGGTCGCGAAAACGCGACGGGTCACGACATGGCCGTACACTTTGACCACTTTGACCCGCAAAAATGCTCCCTGTCGCGCTTTCGCTGCATCTTCGACTTCCTTTTCTCCATCGCTAGCTTATCCACGCGAAAACGGCACATGTAGCGATTTCGCTACGCATTTTGGTCTTTGGCTCTTTCTTCCGCTTTGCCCCACGAAAATGGAACATGTAGCGATATCGCTACATGTTTCAAGCAATCTGTACGGTCTCGTTGATGCGTCGCGAAAATGCAACACTTTTTCACTTTCTGCATGCCTCTTACTTTCTTTGTTGTCATTCCGCTACCAATTTGAATACTTAATTATTTTTCAACAAGGCATCATGAAATTTTGTCATTTCCTCGATCTTTCGCTTGATTCTCTTCGTCACTCCGCCTTGTCACCCAAACTTGCAGCGAATCGCCGCATTTTCTATGCCTTTTGTCTTTCGGGTCAAAACCCCGCGATTTCGCTACGGGTAGCGATATCGCTACGCATTTCTTTCTCCGTACCAATCACCATTTTGAGCCGCGAAAATGATACAACTTCCGCTTTACAAAAGCCTTTCGAAGAGGTGCAGCGAATCGCTGCACTTTCACGCCCCAAGTCTTTATAACCAAAATGACCGTGCTTTGGGATATATAACAAATGATTTGAAAGATGAAGCTTCCTCTACAAATGCTGCGTTCTTGCAACGCATCGCTGCCACTTCTTTAAACTTTTTGCAACCATCGGTGTTCTTTTTCTAACTACATTTCATCCCTTTGCCTCTTCTTAACCCATGCCTTGTAACCCTCGGAACTCGCAGCCGCATCGCCGCAACTTTGGTCACTTAAGCGTTTCCTTGCCTGTCTCAAATTCTCGCAAGTTTGAAATGGACAGTGCGTCGTTACACTTTCTCCCGCGCTTTCAAAATGTGCAGCGTATCGCTACAACCTTCACTTTTTGTACTCGCTCTTCTCAACCAACGCCGCACGATTTTATAACATGCAGCGCATCGCTGCACTTTTTCCCTTGGTCTGCTTTGTTTGATAGGTGTAGCGATATCGCTACACATTTGAGCACTTAGGTCTTTGAAGCTACCCGCGTCGCGATTCTGGAACATGTTAGCGATGCGCTGCAACTTTTGCTTTGTGTCTTCGGCTGGAATTTTTGTCGCGATTTCGTGACATTTTGTCGCTGCTCCCCTTTTGCCCGTTGAAAGTCGCGAAAATGAAACACGTCGCGATATCGCGACGGTTCCGCCCAACCTGCATGCGTTGACCAAGTTGACCGCGATTTCGTGACATGTCAGCGAATCGCTGCAGTTTTTTAACTTAGTCATTTTTACTCACTTTTTCTCCTTTTTTCTCCAACGCTACATCAAAGCTGATATCAAAGGTCAAATTTCAACAATACATTAATGCATTAATCTATGAGAATCAATGTGGCAAAAATGCCAACAGGAATGCTATAGGCCTCTCTTTTTTGCCAGGCCTTTTCTAAGTGAGTACTACAGTGTAGCTCTCTTGTTCACCTACAACATACAATATGAAACCTTTGGAATAGTCTAGGTTTACTAAGATGGGATCTTGGGCTATCTATTCCTTTATTTGCTAGAAATCCTATTTCCTTAAGTCTAACCACTTGAATTCAGCATCTTTTTTCAACAATTTGATCATGGGTTTGATGATTTGCATAAAATATGCTATGAATTTGCATACGAAGTTGATTTTTCCGAAGAAGGATTGCAAGCCTTTTTTTTAGGGAAGAGAGAGTTCTAACAGTTCTTTCACCCTGCTAGGGTCTATATCTAGCCTGACCTTAGAAACAATATGACCTAGTAAGATCCCTTCTTTCATAGCAAAAATAGATTTCTTCAGGTTTAAAGAGATGTTGAACTCCTTGTATTTCTCGAACACACTTCTAATATGGTTGATGTGATCTTCATTTTTATGAGAGAACACTATCATATCATCCAGATATATCACTATAATATTATTGACAAGTTCCCTGAAGGTCGTGTCCATTGCTCTTTGAAAGGTTACCCTAGTATTGGATAATCTGAAAGGCATCCAATGATAAGTGAATGTCCCCCACTTGGTGGTGAATGTAGTCTTGAACTGATCTTCGTCTTTGACCCATATCTTATTGTACCCAGAGAACCCATCTAGGAGTGAGAACCTTTTTGCTCCTGCCACTATATGTAGATTCTGGTCGATCTATGGAAGAGGATAATGGCTTTTGATGAAGCCTTGTTCAAGTTATGAAAGTTGACACACAATCTAATATCTTCGTTCTTTTTTCTAACTAGGACAAAATTAGCTACCCAAGTAGAATGCTTGATCGGGTAGACAATCTTGTCCTCGAGCAACTTTAGTAGTTCCTACTTCTTTAGACCTTCGATCTTAGGATTCATCGGTATTTTCTTTTGTCGAAAGGGTTTTACACCTTCGAGCTCGATTGTATGTTGGATGGTCTCTTTAGAGTAGACTTTAAGGTCACCATAAGTCCAGGCTATGATGTTAGGGAATTCCCTACATAATACCTAGATTTGGTTCAACTCTTCCTCTGCAGTGTTTACTCCCACTTTAATGGATTTATCGGGTCCCATTTGAGCTTCTCTATATCTGTGCTTTTCAACTTTCATTTTATGGCCCGTTGAACTATTGTTTATGTAAAATAGGCTTTCAAGGGTGATCAATCCTTTTAGGATGTGGTTGTTTTTCAACTGGATCATGTCTACATCTTCTTCATCTTTAGACACTCTATCATCCGAGCAATTCATCTCATGGATGAGAAAGTCTACTATTTGTTTATCATTTTCAAATACCTACCAAAAGGTATCTCTATCTGGAACGAATGGCCTATAGATTAGTCTAACTGACTTAGACTTTTGAATGGTGTTGTTGATAGAGCAAAAATTTACACCTACTGAAGCCAATAAATTGGTATGAGTGTTTTTTTTCCTAGGAATTACTTTGAGGTTTAAATATTCATAGGACTCTAGGAAGTCCCAAACCTTATTCTTGTAAGCCTTTAGGTAGTGCTTTTTGTTACACATTTCTTGGTGACCTAGTTTACTATCAATTCAGAGTCTCCAAAGATCTGAATTTGTTTGATACCCATATTTTTAGCTTTCTTAAGGCCTAAGAAAAGTGCTTCATATTCATCTGCATTGTTAGTGCAAATCCAGGTTAATCAATAATAAAAACTTTCTTTTCACCTATTAGAGAGATTAGAACAATACCTGCTTCGACTCTATTTTTGCATCTAGCACCATCGAGGAAAAGTTTCCATAGTTTATTAGTAGATTGGTCTACCTGAGGGAGAGGAGTGGGGTTAATTTTCTCAGCTTTGACAATTGTGTAGCTTCCCATATCTATTTTATCATGGCATTGAAGTCTTGGAGAGAGAACTAGTCTTCTTCTTACAACACATTTAGAGCTTCCTCCATCAAGTTCAAGTCTTATAGTTCCTCTGTCATCATATTCACTGTGGTGTCATTTTTACCTTCCTCTTCAAGTTTTTCAATGTGAATATTCAAAAGTTTCTCATTAAATATTTTCACTCTTTTACCCTTGAATGGGATTTCCAAGTGTGATAAATCTAGTGATAAATATCCCCATATTTTGGCGGTGAATCCCATGGAGAGACACATACAAAAATAAGGTTCTAGATCCACTACTACTACCTTTTGTATAACTATGAGTTGAGGTATTCTACGAAGAACTATTGAAATATCTTTAATTTACCCCTACGGTTTTGATAGGGGTTTCATCTAGTTGCAAGACACCAGGGCTATTCCTTGTGTATTCCATTTCCATGATGTCGCATACAGATTTAGGTATCACAGTGGTTGCAGCCCCAAATTTTATCATACAATTATGTACCACCCAACCTTCCATTTAAAGAGATAGATAGAAGGGAGGAGGTATGTTTTTTCTTGAAGGAAACACCAAGCTATCTTGTGCAGAAAATAACTGAGCTAGGATTCTATTCTTGTTTTTCATAGATCTCAAGGATTCTTGCAATAAATCAATTTGTCTTAGAAGCTACAAAGCTTCATACATAGTTGCTTTGGAGGAAGTCTTCTTCATTTCCTATACTATGTTGAATGGGAGGGGTTTGACACTTTGCTATTTTACAACTATGTCATACTTATTCTTGTATCCCTGAGTAGAATCTATTCTTTAACACTTAGTCAATGAGGGATATCTCAAATTGTCTCTTGCTTGTTCTTTCATCTCTACTTCCTTATGCCTAGGTGTTTCTTTATGAGTTTTTGCTCCTTTCTGACTTGAAATTTGGGGAGATTTCTTATAGGATGTCCTTTTCTCAAATAGATCATTTACAAGTGAAGGCACTTTCAAGGGGTTAAGCTCTTTGGGATCAACTTGTAAGGGTTTCTTTCTCGATCTGGTTAGAACAACTACTTGTTCGATAAAATGCATCATGAAGTTTTGATTCTCTTATCTGATCATATTAACCTGATCCTTGAGGGTTTTCTTGACCTTCTCAATAGCTATCTTCTGGACATGATTTTTATGGATCATACATGAGTTTTCACCGTGTGGATCATTACATGTAGAACACCAAAAGTTAGACTCTATTAAAGTATTAACAAATTCACTATCTTCATTGGCGTAAACCACATTAGACTTATCGTGGTTCCTACCACTCGTGGAGGCTTGATCTCTTGTTACCTGTGGAAACCTCCTTGGTTGGAAATTTCTTTCTACTTCTCTTTCTTCCATTGAAGTCATATTATTTTTTAGAGTTTTCATGGATGCTTGCAGATCTTGTAAAGTTACAAGTGGAATATTTGGGTTTGATGAGCCTGTCACTATAGGAAATGCAGGAATGGTAGGAATCATTAGACGAGTTGGAGGTGCCTATATTATTGGGATATTGGGCTGCACAGTCCATTTGGGGAGACATATTAAAAGTGGGAGCAGGAGTTGATAAAGCAGTATTTGATTCTTGCGGTAGATCCAAGAAAATAGGCATTATTATCTTGGCAAGGAACCTTCCAATAGCAATCAGATATTTTTCCACATTTTGAGATTCTTGGTAAATTTTTGGGAAGGTAAATACTTGGGATTTACTTATAGCCATACTTATGTTTGAGTTGAAGGCCCTTAGATAGTAATACGTTTATTGTTCATCTATCGGTCTCAATCCATCAGGTACTCTTTGCCACGTTTGACTGAATCTGATGTTAAAGTCAACTATCTCTTCCTAAGGGTGCTTCTAGATGATGGTAAACTTATTTAGCAGGGAGAATTGGTCTGCATGTTCATTGAACTCTTCCACTAGTTTATCGGCAAGTTGGACCCAAGTAGATATAGTCTAGTTACCAAGGGCTCTGTACCAATAGAGCATTTTTCATTTCAAGGAAATGACTAGAAATCTTATCATAACATCATCCTCAATGATGTTATGTATTGGTGCAAGCACAACTATATCTTGGTAGTGTTCATAGGCCATCTTTCTAGTACCATCATACTAGGGTAATGCTTTCAAGGCTACTACTGGAATTGGGTATTGAGCTGCCAGATTCAGGGCGGATGCATGGTTCCATAAAGGTTAAGGTATATTTGGTTGATTTATGGCCATTGTAGTTATGGTTCTGCCAGATATTATGGGTATATGGGTAGATGGAGTTAACGTTTTTCTAGTAGAAGTACTAGGGAATGTTGTAGGGTAAATATTTGTGTATCTTGTATTGATCATAGATGAATTTGTTCTAGAAACTAAAACAATGTTAGATCTGAGGATACCAAGGTGCAATTCAAAGAACTCGATGGGCTCTTCAAAAATTTTAGCTTTAGATATGGTTATCATATAATATGATATTCAACCAAAAAGTAGATAAAGGCTTTCTTAGGGTTCCTTTCTTGGGTAGAGTCGCCAGGTGATTCATAAAAAATGAATAGGTCAAAGGTAATCACCAGAGCTTTTATCAGTATATATCATGGTATTATGTACCACCGTGCGTGCCAAAAACTGTTGGTGCAAAATCTTACATTTACACCCAATACTTTGCCAACATTGAAATACCAGGTTAAAACAGGGTTTACCCATTTCAATCTCCATAGGAGGCTAGTTCCTTACTTATTTAGGAAAAGGGAGAGAGAGGGAAATACATAAAGAGAGGGAAATATAGATATTTCTAGAAGTGTTTAAATGATACAGATTAGACAATAGCAAAGCAACTTTAACAACCCTTTTCAGAGAAGCATCTATTCAAATCATCAAAATAGAGTAACTAATCCTCTGGTGTAAATCTACTCAAGCATAAGCCTATTGGAATGGTTAATTTCAGAGTTAGCAGAACTTCACTGCAGAAATCCAGGATAAGAATTTAAGCAATTTATATTCAACCTAAATTTACATAGCAATTAACAATCCATACATACTTGATAATAACACCAGTGATCCAGAAACCAGAATGGATAATATTTATTATCTTTCAAAAGTTTGTGTACATTGCCTTGTAAACATCCAAGAGCCAACCATTTTTTTGGGTCGTTCATCCTATATATATATATATATATATATATATATTTACATAACAAAACAACCGAAAGTTGTTATAGTAATATGCATGTAGGCTCATTCTGGTAGAGTGGCAGTTAAGAGAACATGGTACCTTAACTAGAAATGGTTAGGATCTTCTTGTTACTACAATTTACCTTTATCTTCTTGTTACTGCAATCTACCTATATCTTCTTGTTACTACAATCTACCTATATCTTCTTGTTACTGCAATCTACCTATATCTTCTTATAGGCATCATGGTCCAACTGTCTTTTGCTGAAAATGTCACGCCATCATGAATTTTTCCCTTCACTTTACCTTCAGGTTCAAAAATTTCGTGTCATCATGATATTTTCTCTTTGTTCAGCCTCTTGGCTCAAAAATGTCGTGTTATCATGACTTTTTCTCATGACTTAGTCTTGGGGCTCAAAAATGTCACACTGTCACAACCTTTTCTCTTGACTTGGCCTCTTAGCTCAAAATTATCACGTCATCATGACCTTTTCTCTTCACTTATCCTCTTGGATCAAAATTATCACGTCGTTGTGACCTTTTCTCTTCACTTAGCCTCTTGGCTCAAAAATACCGCACCATCATGATCTTTTCTCCTGACTTAGCCTCTTGGCTCAAAATTATCGCATCATCATGATATTTTCTCTTGACTTGGCCTTTTAGCTCAAAAATTTCATGTCATCACAACCTTTTCTTTTCACTTAGCCTCTTTTCTCAAAAGTGTCACACCATCATGACATTTTCTCTTGACTTAGCCTCTTGACTCAAAAATACCATGCCATCACAACCTTTTCTCCTAACTTAGCCTCTTTGCTCAAAATTATCGCACCGTCATGACCTTTTCTCTTCATTTAGTCTCTTGGCTCAAAAATGTTGTGCCATCATGACCTTTTCTCTTTGTTTGGTCTCTAGGTTCAAATTTTTCCCACTGTCATGATATTTTCTCAAGACTTAGTCTCTTGGCTCAAAACTATCACACCGTCATGACCTTTTCTCTTTGTTCGGCCTCTAAGTTCAAAATTGTCACAATGTCATGACCTTTTCTCTTGACTTAGCCTGTTGACTCAAAAATATCATGTTGTCACAACATTTTCTCATGACTTAGCCTTGGGGCTCAAAATTGTTGCATCATTGTGACCTTTTCTCTTCACTTAGCCTCTTGGCTCAAAAATGTTGTGTCGTCACGATATTTCTTCTACACTTAGTGAAATTTTTAGAAGACTACTCCCTGCTCCCCATGATGTGGTCATTTTGACCAACATGACTACTCCATTATCAAATATAATGTTGATTTTATAGGGTCGTAACCAATGATGTCATAGTTTTCCTTTGAAGTCCACAAATTGAGAGTCATAAAGTAATTTCCAATATCTAATTTTGAATTTCTTTTTCTCTATAAAGTGGTTATGCCATCTGGACATCTATCATTAGACTATTTTTGTATGAAAAAATGCTTTCCATCAGAGCTCACCCAAAGCATTATGTTATTTTATCTTATGATTTATACTTGGAAAAGTTTAATCTCTAGCTCAAAATCCATGGTTAAATTCTTTATTTTAAATTCAATATGTAGAATTTCCATATTTCTACACACAATATTATATGGTGTAAGTCTCATTATATTCTTCCATGTCATCTAGTAGGTCCAAACAACTTTTATAATATAGTGTACCCAATCCTTGTGATGATTTAAACCATCTTGGTGAGAATATTTCTTACTTCTACTTTTCCATTTGCTTATGGATGATAAGGAGTATTTCATATTCCTTAACCATTCCTTCAATTACTTTCGAATTAAATTGTGGTCTTTGATCCATAAGGATCTCTCTAGGTACACTATGTTGTGTAAACAATTATTCATACAAAAATTCTACTACTTTCTCTCATCCTTAGTATTTTGAAGTGTGTTTACCTCTACAAAATTAGTAACATATTCTATGCATATAAGACTATCCTCCTAATTAGAAGGTGGGTCAATAGGGACCAAAAAATCTAATCCTTGTTTCTCAAATGTTTTGATTGATGATTGTAGTTGTATTGGCATATCATTTTACTAGGTAGGTCTTCCTATTCATAGGCACTGATCACAATGGTCTACATGATCCTGAGCATATCTAAAATAGTTAGCCAATAGTAACCTAAATTTTTAATTTTAGTAATTATTTTTCTTCTAGCAAATTATCCTTCACAAGGCTCAGTATGAAAATCTCATAAAATACCAAATGCTTTATTCTCTTGAACACATTGCCTCATTACATGATTTGGTCTAGTATTGAACATATGTCCCCTAATCCAATTATAAGGATCACTCTATATAATTAGACAATGAGTCTCCTTAGGGGGGAATGTTAGGATAATTTTCCTATATCAAAGTAGTTTGTTAAATTTTTGAACTATGTTTTTTTATAGACACCAAAAATGATGCTCATCTAGAAATGTATTCTCAACAAGAGGAACATCTAGACTACCTAGAATACTAGAAACAATGTAGGCAATGACATTCACCCTTCTAGAATTTTCAAGTATTATGACATCTAATTATTGTAATAATAATAACCATATAATAATTCTACCATTTAAAATAGGTTTATTCATTAATTACTTAATTGCAACATGGTCAATATGCACAAAAATTAGATAACCTATAATATAATGTTAAAACTTGTTGATAACATGTACTTATACAAGACCCACATGTTGTAGGTGAATTGGAGAGGTTAGGGCATTCCTTAAAGGGATGTCCCTGGTTCGAATCTCCACCCTACTAAATGCACATCAGGTACCTAAAATCTAGTTGATAATGCTAGTGCTGTCAGGGCCAAGCGTAACTCCCAAGAGATTTTGATGGTGTATAACCCTCTGGTCATGGTTTCTTAGACCAAGGTGGCCCCGCAAGGGATTTTCACTAAATTCAAAAAAAAAACATGTACTTATACAAGAAATTATTTTTTGATAACTATATAGTTTTGTTTGGTTTTTGAGAGGATTTTGATGATATGATAAATAAAATAGATCTCCTTGTCTTGTAAATTCCAAGAACTACTCCTAATTTTGTCTTTAAATCATTAGTAAAAATGTGAAATGATAGTTTTCAATTTGGACCTCTTAGTACTAGGGTTGAAATTAATTTTTGCTTTAGGGTCTCAAAGGATTTTTAACATCTAGGTTTCAAAATAAATTTACCATCCTTAGGTAGCAAGCTAAATAAGGTAATTGCAATCTTGTTGAAGTCCTAAATAAATATTGTGTAGTATCATGCATTTCCTAAGAAACTACAAATATCCTTTTACATTTGTTGAGTAAGAAGGTTCTTTATGATTCTATTTTTTATAGAATTGAATTTAATACCATGAGCAAAAATATGGTGTATTAGTGTTATTCCTTCTATCATCATATCATATATTGTATTGTGTCGTAAGAGATTAGTTTCTTGACAACTTTGGAGTACTTGTTCTAATTTTATTACTATTTCTTCAAAATAGTTGACATAAATAGTGAAATCATATAAATTATCACATATTATCCAGTTAAATTGGATAAGATGTTAAGCACTACCATTTGGAAGTTTGTAGGAATATTGCATAATCCAAAAGGCAAGACACAATAAGAAAATGTGCCCCAAGGGCAAGTGAAAGTTGTTTTGTCCTAGTCTTCAAGAGCAATTTAAAATTGGTTATATCCCACTAAAACAATCCAAGAAATATCACTTTTTCTCTAGAATGGGTATATTATGCCTAATTAATGAAGGGAAGGGTGAAATGGTCTTTTCAAGTGGGTTTATTAATTTCTCTACAATCAATGCATATTCTTTGCCTATACAACAAAAGGAGATACTTGTTTACTATCAAAAATGGGATAAATAAAATTGACATTCATTATTTTTTATGGTTCTTTCTTAATAATGTATTCTAGTGCAGGATTTGCCCTGCATTGTGGTTATTATATTGGTTTATCATTATATTATATATATATATATGATGTGTACAAATAGTTATATGAATTCCCTTTGTGTACTAGTAATCCCAAGTGAAAAGAAAGCTATGTTCCCTATGTATTTTAGCTAGCACACTTTCTTGATCCGGGGTCTATTGGTTGTTGATGTTAAGATTTTATCCTGGTTTAATTTCAATAACCTTAATAAGGGATTCCTTATCGTTATGAAGGCTTTCATTGATACTACATATATAGGGTAAAAATTGATAAAAAATAATTATGGTATTCTTCGATGTATCACAAGGATATTTGGGAGTCATGTCCTGGATAAGATATGTATTGAATATCTCATTTTAATTAAGACTCTTATGGAGATACAAATTTTAAAATGAACTACCAATCATAGTGTCCTCATATACTTTTTTTTATCTTGATGGATTGATTAATTGTAAGAATTTATTGTATAGTCACTTCATCATTTCCATCTTGTTCAACCCATAAGGGTCTTTGATTCATATATTGTGTTTAATAGATGGGTATAAGATTAAGTTTTTAGTTTTATATATATATTTGGTATGGTCATATTTCTTGATCAAAAATGATGTAGAAATTAGCTATAGCTAACAAAGGTATACCCAAAATTAATGTGTATCCTCCTAGGATAGTCTTTGGTGTTAACACCATGAAATTAGTGGGTTATTCTTAAGACTCTATAGAAATAACCACATATTTTACTATTTCTTTAGGAGTCACAATCAAGTGGTAAACCATCTAGTGGACCATGATGGTAGGCCTAAGGTTTGAGAAGATAAAATTTATCCATAGTATCTTTTGTCATAATATTATTTTTTTATCCTAAATCAATCAAGACATTTTTAATTGAAATGTATCATATGTGTACATTGACAATAGGACTTCTAGGATCAAAATACATAGGAGTGATGAATTTTCCAGGCATAAGATCAATGAATTGGTCTACTACTTTAATATTTTTAGGGTCTTTCCCTATTAGTACTTTTTAAACATAGTTTTCTAATGATTTGACTATAGATCAAGACATGTTTTATGTCTTAAAAAAGAGGTACATGGACACATACATTCTATAGTTCTGCTAGAAAGTCAAATTATAGTCATTGAGGTTCCTTCTTCTAATTTTACCATCTAATAAAAGGAGGGTTATTCACTTGTTTATTGTTAGAACTAAGTTTATTGGTAGGATTATATTCTTGTCTCTAATTCAGTAAAATAGAGGGTTTGAGATACCTAAGCATTCTACTTGAAATTGTAACTCATGAATCATTATTATTTATAGAATAGGTTGAACATCCTTTTGAATACTAACTGTACACTATTTATTCTACTTTACTATTAGTGTTGGTTGGGTATATAGTTGTGGTTATGGTTGTGGAATTTGTAAATTAGAAGTATGTGGTGTAGGTAATCAAACTTGTTATGGTTGAGGTGGTTGGTGATATTATAATTTTGGTAGAGAACGCCACATTTGCTATGGGTTCTTCCATAGTCTATGAGGGTACTATTTTTGGGTACAAGTATTCTATTCATTCATCCAAGGGTTTTTATTTTGAGAGGGTGGTCATTTCCACCCTTATGGATATCAATCATTTAAAAAAGTAAAAGGATAAAATGGCTGGGGTCTAGAATTTACACCTTGAACATTTGGTTGAGGCTATCACAACTTCCTTTCGTTGTTGTGATAGACCTCCCTACTTCTTAGGTTCCAACATAGCAAGCACCTTTACTTCTTGGTAACATGGGATAGTTGTTTGTCTTATGATTCTATTGGTAGAGGCTATAAACCTTTAATTTATCCAATGGATATTCATATTTGGTATGATTATTTGTATATTTCATATAAATAACATAAAATCCTTTTCCACACGTTGCTATTTCTTTGTGGCTTGAGAGGTATTTATTTGAGAAGCCAAAAAAGAAAGGATGTATATCTTGAAATATTTGAGCAAGTTTTCAATTTTTGCTATATTGATATCAACTAAAGTGTTTGCTACTAAATAAGTACCTCCCCTTAATAATTTACCTTTAATAATGGTAGATCTTGAATAATTTTATAAACAATATTAATATCTCAAAAATTGACTTCACAAATATCTCCTCCAAATATTAGGTTTAAAGCTTCTATGCACTATTTTTGCATCCCTTGAAAAAAAATAACTTTGAAGGTCTTAACATAAAAATTCAAATTCTTAGACCTCTAAAGATTAAACTAAAACATCTCAGTGTAATCTTCCAAGATATCTTCTTCTCTTGATCTTCTCTAGCCTTGCAATAATATTGGTATTTTATAGAAACTTATCCTCATGGTGTCTCATGTATTGATATATCTACCACCCAACCTTGTGAATCTACATAAAGCTATATCCTTGAGTGTGGATAAAAAAAATTGAGCTTTTGTGCATTTATCTTGTAGTTACAACACATATAACATGTCAAATTTAAAGAGAAAGACATTCAAGTTTTCTATGATCAATCCATGAAAAGTAGAAAGCACAAATTATAGAATTTTCTTCATCTTGAAATCCTCATAAGGTTTTGGATTGAGAACTTGAAAGTTACCATAGTTTTAATATCTTCTACCATCTCTGTTATACTTATAGTGATACTGATAAGGGGGTGAATCAGTGTGATCTTTTAAAACTTTAAACTTGCAATGAAATAAAGCAAACTTAAACTAGAAATAGCAAGTTAATAAGAGAGCATCACACAACACAAAATTTTAATGAGGTTCACCAATGTGGCTACTCCTCAAAAATGACTTCTTGGACTACCATCCAAATCCAGCCTTTGCAAAGCAACAACTTTACAACTTATTTACCAGCACCAACTGGAAGGAGCACCAACCCCTCAATTTTTTTGCACCAACAGAAAGGAGCACCAACCCCTAATTCACCAGCACCTACTGGAAGGAGCACCAACCCCTTATGCCAAGCTGCAACTTGGACTTCAAGAAAAATATAGAAAAAATATACCTTCACACTGTTTGCACACTGTCTGTTGTTTCTGTGTACTATGGCTTCTGCTGCAAAAGCTTCGCACCACCAGTCTGCTTCTGTGCAACTGCTTCGTACACTTTGTTTTGACACAATCAAGTTACAGCTTCTGCTCCTATGCGCTTATGCTTCACACTCCAAACTGCTTCTACGCAACTCTTCGCACTCTTCGCTTCGACACAAACGAACTACGACTTTGCACTCAGCTCGAATCAATACGACTCGCTCTCTGCTCACCATGAAATTCACATGCGCAAATTCTCTTCACAAAAATCACTCACTTCAAACTCGAAACAGCCCTATTTTTATAGAAGAAAATTCAAGAACAAATCTTAAACTGTAGTCGACTTTAACCCTAAAGAACGTCGACTGCAAAACCCTAATAAATGTCGGCTCCAAAACCCTAATCTCCGTCGACCTAGATTTAACTCTGTCGGCTTCAACCACCTCTTTGGTTCTATAGCTTTCCTCACGAAACTACAACATGTTGCGATATCGTGACACCTTTTACATTCGTACACCTTCTTGTCCCTGCTATCACGAAATCGTGACACTTTTGGCCTTTGTTAGCTTTGACAACACTTTTGTCGTGAAATCGTGAAACTTCGAACTATTGCTGATGTCATCCTTGCTTCTGTCGTGAAATCACGACGTTCCTCACTTTCTCAACCTTTTCTTGGCTTGCACCAGTGAAACCAGAACATGTCATGAAATCGTGACACTTTTGCCTCCGAGCTTTCTCTCTCCTCTTCGGGTCACAAAAACTTGACGTGTCGCGATATCGTGACACTTTTCCTCCTTAGCACTTTTCTTCCCTTCGGGTCGCGAAAACCCGACATGTCACGATATCATGGCACTATTCCTCCTTGGGGCTTTTTCTTCGAACATGTCACGAAATCACGACAGTTTTCTTCCTTAGCGCTTTTTCACCAAACATGTCACAAAATTGCGACAGTTTTCTTCCTTAGTGCTTTTTCTCCAAACATGTCATGAAATCGTGATATTTTTTTGCCTTAGCACTTTTTCGCGACAGTTTTTTGCCTTAACGCTTTTTCACCAAACATGTCACGAAATCACGACAGTTTTTTGCCTTAGCACTTTTTTACCAAACATGTCACGAAATCACGACAGTTTTCTGCTTTAGCGCTTTTTCTCCAAACATGTCGTGAAATCGCGATAGTTTTCTGCCTTAGCGCTTTTTCACCAAACATGTCATGAAATCATGATAGTTTTTTGCCTTAGCGCTTTTTCTCCAAACATGTCACGAAATCGTGACAATTTTGTTTATGCTTTCTCTCTCCTCTAACATGTCGCGAAATCACGACAGTTTTTCTTGCCTGTTGAAAATGTCGCGATATCGCGACACTTTTCTTACTTGTCTTTTTCTTTGATTTTTTGCAAATAGGCAACTATGGTCATCTTGGAAACTCACTGTCAATGCTCTAAATAACCTTTGAACTTCTATCCTCTACATTTGAATGACTTTTGAACTGCCCGTGTTGACAACAATGACAAAACTCTTGCAACACCTTGCTCAACAATATCCCCCTTTGGAATTGTTGGCAACACCTGTGTAAATTCCTGTAACTCTTCTCCCCCTTTGTCAATAATACCAAAGGGCTGCTGCAGACTCCCCCTGAGTCCATACACACAATTCTCAGGCACAATTTGTTGCACTTAGCACAAATTATGATCATGAGCAAAAGAATAGGCAAATGATCAAATGCTCCCCCTGAGAAAGTGATCCCTGTAGCTAGTCACTTATTGGGAAGTGTGACTACTCCCAATTTATTTCGAAGGTACTCAAACACTTCCTTGGGCAATGGTTTTGTAAAAATATCTGCTACTTGTTCTGTGGTTGGGACAAAATCCAATTTAACTTCTCCTTCTACAACTTTCTCCTTCAAGAAATGATACTTGATGGCAATGTGTTTTGTCCGTGAATGCATTACTAGATTCTTGGAGATATTAATTGCACTGGTGTTATCACACTTAACTGATATTGGTTCACTAAAATTGATACCAAGATCTTTCAGAGTTTGTTTCATCCATAAAACTTGTGTACAACAAGTTGTTGCTGCAATATATTCTACCTCAACTGTTGATAAAGAAACTGACTCTTGTTTCTTGTTGTGCCAAGCAACCAACCTATCACCGAGATAAAAAGCACCTCCACTTGTACTCTTCCTATCATCAACACATCCTGCCCAATCTACATCTGAATAAGATATCAGTGTGAAGTCTTTACCTTTCGGATACCACAACCCATACTCCATAGTACCCTTGAGATATCCGAGAATCCTTTTTACTTCTTGTCACATGAGTCTCTTTGGAACTGGATTGAAATCTTGCTACCATGCAAACTGCCTATAGAATATCAGGTCTGGTAGCTATTAAGTATAGTAAGCTTCCAATCATTGATCTGTACATGGTTTGATCTACAGGTGGAGATTTGTCTTCTTTGCTCAACTTGCAGCCTGTTGTCATGGGAGTACTGATCGGCTTACAGTCCTCCATTGTGAACCTTTTTAGCATCTCTTTCACATATTTAATCTGAGAAATGAATATGCCTTTCTCATTTTGATTAACTTGTAACCCAAGAAAGTAAGACAGTTCACCAATCATAGACATTTCAAATTCTTTCTGCATCTTATTCGCTAAGTCTTTACAAGATTCATATTTGCTGCTGCCAAATATGATATCATCTACATAAACAACAAGAAAAATTGGATGCCCATCTTCTATTTTGACATATAGATTACTATCCACCAAACCTTTCTTGAATCCCTGTTGAGAGAGATAGTTTTCTAGCCTTGCATACCATGCACGTGGTGCTTGTTTTAATCCATATAAAGCTTTCTTTAATTTGCAGACAAGGTTGGGATCTTCACTAATTTGAAAACACCATTTGGTTGTTCAATATAGACCTCTTCTTCAAGTTTCCCATTTAAAAATGCAGATTTTACATCCATCTGATAAACTCTGAAGTTCTTGTGGACTGCTAAGGCCAGAAACATTCTAATTGCTTCTAGTCTGGCCACTCGTGCAAAAGTCTCTTCAAAATAAATGCCTTAGACCTGTGCATAGCCTTTACAAACCAGTATTGCTTTGTTCCTAATGACCTGTTCGTCTTCATTTAATTTGTTTCAAAATATCCATTTGGTGTCGATTACATTCTTATTCACAGGTCTAGGTACTAATTCCCAAGTTCTGTTCTTTTCAATCTGATCTAACTCTTCATTTATTGCCTTCATCTAGCTATCATATTTGCTTGCTTCATCTATGTTTTTGGGCTCAATGCTAGATAAAAGAGAGTAATTACTTATTACTTTCCTTCTTGTCTGAACACCAGCTGTGGGATCTCCAATTATTTGGTCTCTTGGGTGATTTTTCTACCAGCTGCCTGTTTTGAATTTCTTGTTTTCTTGCACCTCTGAGTCATCGATTAAGTCATCTAAATCAAACGTAGATTTATTTTCTATTTCATTCACCTCATCTCCTTCAATGAATTCTTCATAGATTAGGTAGTTTTCTTCAAAGTTAGCTATTTGTTTCCCACCTTCATCGAATTTAACATCTGCACTGTCCTTGAGTCTCTTGTTGTAGCATTTGTAAGCTTTGATTTTTGATGAATACCCAACAAAAACACCTTCATCTGCTCTATTTTCAAACTTCCCAAGGTTGTCATCAGTTTTTCTGATGTAACACTTACATCCAAATACTTTGAGATGTTTTGTTGTTGCTTTTCTACCAAACCACAACTCATAAGGTGTTTTGCTTTCATGAGTTCTTAACATATATCTGTTTTGGATATATAATGTAGTGTGAACTGCTTCTTTCCAGAATCTGTCTGCTATTTTGTTTTTTGCCAGCATAGTGTGTGCCATTTCTTGTACAGTTCTATTCTTTCTTTCTACTACACCATTCTACTGGGGAGTTCTAGGTGCTAAATATTGTCTCCTGATACCATGTTTTTCACAGTATTCTGTAAATTCATTCGAAATGAATTCTCCTCCTCTATCTGATCATAAAAAATTGATCCTTTTTCCTGTTTCATTCTCGACTAGATGTCTGAAATATCTGAACATTTCAAAAGCTTTTGTTTTATCTTTTAAGAAAAATATCCATGTCATTCTGGAATAATCATCGATACACAACATAAAGTATTTGTCACCATTTATGCTTTGTGTTCTCATGGGTCCACATAAGTCTGTATGTATAAGTTCCAAGGGCTTGCTAGTGTGGTACTCTTTTGTTTTGAATGAGAATCTGGTTTGCTTTCCCTTCTGACATGAAGCACAAATACTATTTGAAGGTTTTCTAATGGTTGGAATATCTCTTACTGCTTGTTTCGAGCTAATTTTCACCAAATTATCAAAACTTATGTGTCCAAGCCTCTTGTGCCACAGCCAGTTCTCTTCTTCTTGTCCAATAAAACATGTACCTTCTAAAGTTTTTGAGAGTGTGTACAGGTTACCAGACGTCCTTGAACCAGTTGCTATCAATTTCCCACTGTTTATTTTTTTGAATTCACAACCCTGCTTCTTGAAGACTTCTTCATGTCCTTTATCACAGATTTGACTGACACTTAATAGGTTGTGTTTCAAACCATCCATAAATAAAACTTCTTCTGACTTGATTTTCCCATCACTAATTTTGACAGATCCTTTTCCTATTATTTTGGCTCCATCATTATTTCCAAACTTCATAGAGCCACCCTCATATTTTTGTAGTTTTTCAAATTTCTGTTTATCACCTGTCATGTGACTTGAGCATCCACTGTCAAGAATCCATGGTACACATTTATTCTGAGCCTTGAAAGCTGTCTGTGCTATTAAAGATTCATTTTCTTCCCTAAGATGTTCTTTCTATTTCCATTCTGTTTTGACTGCGGTATTGGGCTCTAGTTTGGACTTTCCTTTTTCAATATATTTTGCATATCTTTCAAAAAAATTTCTATTTTGTCTTGTCCTCTGAGGTTGGAACTTTCTTTTCTAAGGTTGATTTAAAACAGAGGTACTACAACAATTTCTTGCAATGTGCCCATAGTTGTGATAGCTAAAACATTCTACTGCATAATTTGTTAGAGGTGCAAAAACATTTCTACTAACAAAGCTTCTTGGTCCTACATTATACTTGTAGTCTGCAATTTTGTGCCCATAACCATTACATTTGAAACAGAAACCAGAAAAGTAATGATTAAACCTGAAGGATGGTCTTTGCCAGGTTGTTGTAGGAACCATAGATCTTCTTCTTCTTTGATTTGTGACCTTGGTAAAGCCATCATTTTCAGTTCTCCTTTCGGGCTTGGCATTACTGCTTTATTTTGCATGATTTGTTTTTCTTTCATCAGCCTGTTTCTCATCTTCACTCCTTATGGTTTCAACATCTCTAGCTTTTAGTCCGTTTGATGATTCTCCTTCAATGAAGCCCAGACCAAATTTGATTCCTGCAGGTCGTTGATCACTTAATATTTTATCCATATTCTTTGAACTTTCATCACGTTTGTAGTAGCAGCCAATTTTTTGATCCAGCTCTTGTATCTGCATTTGTAGGCCAAGATTTTCTTCTTCTAGTTTACAACAGTAATCTATCTTCATGGTTATCTGAACTTCAAGATCTTCGGTCATTTTCTTGTATTCTTCTGCTTGTATTTTTAAACTGGTTATAATGTCGTTTGCATCCTCAAGCTTTTTTGAAAGTTTATAATTCTTTCTTTTCTCAGATTTTCATTCTTCAAGAGTAGAAACCAGTTCACCTTCTAGATCAACTTTTGCCTTATGTTTTTCAACACATGCTTTAGAGTTCATTCCTTCTCTCTTCTCTGATTTTTCTACCTCTTCTGATTTTTATACTTCAAAAGCCATGAATAGAGCTTCACCTATTCCTTCTTCAGAATCCTCACTAGAGCTGTCCTCTGAAGAATTTGCATTCCTGGAGATGAAGCTTTTCTTTTTGAAGTTTCCCTTTCTGAAGTTTATTTTCTTTCTCCATTAACTTCTTTCTTGATGAGATGCTTCCTCACCTTTGTTCTTCTCATTGAGAGGACATTTGGTAGCAAAGTTTCCAATGCCCCCATAGTTGAAACATTTGAAAGGAAGCTTTCCTCTGTATTTTCCTTTTCCCTTTCTCAAATTTTTGACAAAATTTGCTTCCATTTCATCCAAAGTTTCTTCTTCTTCAGACTCTTGTTTTGTGTCTTTACCTTTTAGGGCTTTAAATGCTGCTTCTCTATCTGTGGGATTAGATCTTTCTATTCTCATTTCATAAGCAGTCAGGGAACCATGCATCTCATCCATACTGAAGTTAGATCTTTAGCTTCTTCTATGGCTGAGACTTTAGAATCAAATCTTTGGGGAAGTGATCTTAATACATTTTTCACGATAGTTGCATCATACAAATTTTCGTCGAGACCTCTGATTGAATTAGTGATTCCATTAACTCTTTGCATAAAGGCTTCTATGTTCTCATCGTTGGTCATTTTTAATAATTCAAATTGAGCTCGATGTGTTTGAAGCTTGGATTCCTTGATCTTCTCATCTCCCTCATAAATATTTTCTAGTTTGTCCCATACATCTTTTGTTGATTCACAATTTATCATCACATCCCTTCAGCAACTCTTTGCTCCATGCATGAGTTTGTTAGAATTTAATGCAAGAGCACTCTTTAGCCTCCACATGTCAAATTGGAACTTACTGTTTGGCTTTGGCCTGATTCCACTCTGGTGTCTTAAGAACCTTCTAAGTCCACTTTGGTACTTGAAGCTTGCATGCATGGCACTCTACCTCTATTCTGCTATGGCTATATCCAGCTTTGATTGGTTCCCGAATTAGCACTGTTATTTGTCCTTTTCTATACGGGATAGAAATTGATAGACCACTCCACAAAAATCCAGAATTAACCATGCAGACTTGAGGATGGAATGCCATTCCAGAGAGTTTTACACAGCACTGTGTGTGAAATGGAACATCACCATGCATTTGGTCAATACTTAGTCATTTATTGCAAAAAAAAAATTTATTTATTTTTATTTAGAATTTCTTTGAAAAGAACTAATTACAAAGTGCAGAAAAGAAATCAAATACAAATTACAGAAAGGAAGGGGAAATATTTGTACAATGTATATACATATGTTACAATGAGCTCGCGTCTTGCATATTTTTTTTTGGTAGATAAGATACTATAGCATTAATATCAATTTTTACAGGTTGACCCAAAACCTTTTACAAAAATCAGCCCAGGGCTGTTGATGAACATATCCTTACTAAGGATCCTATATATGTAAAATCTACATGCCGCCAAAGCCATTACATCCGGTAAGGCACATAGCCTATTATCAAAAAGAAACTTCCCATGCAACATTTTGGGTATACCCCAAGAAAACACACATGCATCATAATTACAAAAAAGAAACAGACACAGATCGCTTCTTTGAGACAATGGAGAAATAAAAAGCTGCAGACACACATAGCAGAGTACTGAAAAAAACTCCCACAAGATCTGTATTGATAGTTACTCTTAATAATTCTTTGGTAATTGCTTTCTTCCGTATATGACATGCTTTGGTACCACATACTATCTTGGCCAATCAGCCTTGGAGAAGTGAACTTGATGGCTAGATTTATGGTGGTGGCTATCTGGTGGTCCACATGGCTTTGGTTCAAAGTTTAATATTGTCATTTATTTCCTTCCCTATGATTATAAACCAACCTCAAATTACTAAGATGACTAGGAGCCATGTTATCTGACATGTGACTATCCCCATTAGTCTTTGTGGTATTTCCAAGCAACATCCATGAAGACTGATAGCTCAAATAATTTTTATTGTGAGTCCAATTCAAAAAAGAGACGGGAATACTCCTAGCCTTCAAACTTATAGTGCCTTCCCTATTGGTAAATTCGACTATCATTCTTGGCATTCTTGTTGAATAAGCTCCTCTACTTCACTTGAAACACTGTGTTACCATTTGAAAAGTTCATCACCATCGACACCCAAATTGGCCAGCTTATCAACAATTTTGTTAGCTTCCCGAAAGACATGTTGGGCTTTTCTTTCCTGTCTTCCCTGGAAAAGGATCATAGCCTCTTCAACAATTGTTTTAATCCTCCAAGGAGGTATTTTCCAATTATTGAGGAGATTTATAACATGCATAGAGTCTCCTTCTACTATCAAATTGCCTTCTAAGTCTTGAGTCATTTGAAGGCCTCTCCACATAGCTCTAGCTTCAGCTTTGTTATTCGTCCCTATTCCCAAATATTTGGAAAATGCAAGCATCATATTACCATTTTGATCTCACACAATGCCACCAGGGCCTGCTCTGCCGGGATTGTCCTTAACTGCTCCATCAAAATTAAGCTTAAACCAAACCGTAGGAGGTGGAGAGCACTTAACATTGGCTCTCGGGTTGACTACCCTAGGCACAGACTCAGATAACAAGGTTAAGCTTAAATATTGAGCAATTGTGGTCTCCTAAAGATGAGGTTTACAACTATCAAAAGGGATAATGTTCACATTCTCGTTGGCAAAGGATAAGATCCTAGCAATGATAGTTTGATGATCATGGATAGACTCATTAAAGACTCTATGGTTCCTTTCTAACCACACCTACCAAAGATAGTGATTGAGACAAATTTTCCACATGTATCTAACTTGAAAAGGGGTAAGGCCACTAGACGAAAAAATCAAGTACGATGGCTGGTTTAACCCATGAAATATTGAAGTCCTAAAAAACCCCACTTAGGACAATCAAGGAAAAAGGGCACTCAAGGAAAATGTGATAAATGGTATCCCAATTAGCCCTACATAGATAACAACGATTAGTGATACAAATACCTTTATGCATCATATTATCAATGGTTATAATTCTTCCTTGGATAACCAACCATGAAAAGACTGTAATTTTTGTAATTAAAGTTTTTATCCAAACTAAGTCCTTTTGGAGGACAAAATCCTCGTCATCAAGCAGAAGCTAGAGCTTGAGGTGGAAACCATTCACCAAAATTGGTTGTATGTTTCCCTTTGGACCATTCAACTAAAATACATTAGACTCTTTAGCTTCCACCATTTCGAAAGGACCATCCCAAAAGGAATCAAAATTTTCATGCTTGCCTGGTTTTGCCCTATCAACATTCCATCTGAAAACTGAGTCTCAAACTTGGATTTTTTTGAACTTGGCATTTTTATCAAACCATGTTTTAATTTCTGATGAATGCTTTTGAAAATGATCATATGCTTGAGTTATGCTCTCTTCCAATCGTAGCAAGTGTGTCAACTTGGTTTTTACAAAATTGCCCTCTAATTCTTCTTCTGTACTGATAAGCTTAAGTGCTGGGATCTCTAAGTGAATCTACAATACCACCTATTTTCCATATACCAATGCATAAGGAGAATTTTTGATGGATTTTTTTAATAGTAATCATGTCTACCCATAGAGCATGGTTGAGAAATACCTGCCAACTCCTTTTGTTACCTTCCAGAGATTTTTTCAAAATCCTTAATAGGTTTTTATTGGTAGATTCTGCAAGTCCATTACCTTGTGGGTAATAATTTAAAGTATTTTTAAGAGTGATGTCATACTTGTTGGAAAACTCAATGTACTTGGCTCCTATGAAAGTAGGGTCATTATCACTCACCAAAGCTTCTGGGACTCCAAATATGGAAATCAAATTCTCCATAAAGTTGATCACAACTTCCTGGTCTGCCCTCTTTGTAGGAATGGCCTCCACCCATCTGGTAAGATAATTTGTAGCTGTCAAGATAAAATTAAGCTCTGCTAAAAATTTAGGATTTATAACTCCTATGAAATCTAATCCCCATTGTTGAAAAGGCTCCTCAACATGAATAGGTTTCAGAGGAGATGAAGAATTTATGGTTCTTCCAAAGTACCTCTAACATTTGTCACAAGCCTGGGTAACTTTAAAAGCATCATTGAACACAAAATTCCAATAATAGCCTGCTCTTATTATCTTCAAAGATATAACTCTGCCTGAGCTATGACCACCTATTGACCGTCCATGAAATTCTTCTATGACTTTTTTTTTTGTCCTCCTTCAAACATTTCAGGAGAATACCATCCAAGTTTCTTTTGAACAACCCTCAGGTAGTAATACATATTTTAGAACATGAATTATATAACTCCTTCTTTGATAAGGGTTCATACTAGGTGGGCAGATCCCAGTTTGTAAATACTTGGTCATTTTCTCGATCCAATCAGAATCTGGAGTGTGTACAATCTCTATTTTATCCTCTTATGTTATTTGACAAGATGTCATTTTTGCCAATGTTGAAGCATCTGTCAATCCTTGGCACAAGGCTCTACCTCTTACCAGCTTTGTGGGATATATTTCTACATCATATTATTTTGAGACCACATGGCCTAATAGTTTTCCCTCATGCACTACAAAAAATGACTTCTTAGGATTTTGTGAGATACCAAATTCTTTGCATTTTTTAAAACCTATTCCAAATGAGATAGATGATCATTTTTATCATGATAAAACACCATCATGTCATCTAGGTAAATAAGAATAACTTTATTTATAATTGTACCAAAGGCATATTCCATGGCCCTTTGAAATGTAGGTCCATCATTAGAATGCCTAAATGGCATTCTGTGATAGGCAACTGTACCCCATTTTGTGGTGAATGTTGTTTTGTATTGGTCTTCATCTTTTACCCAAATTTGGTTATATCCAGAGTAACCATCCAATAGCGAGAATATTTCTACTCCAGCTACCACTTATAAGATCTGGTAAATCTAAGGAAGGGGGTAGTGATCCTTGAGGGATGCTTGATTTAGATTTCTAAAATCTACGCATAGGCGTATATCCCCATTCTTCTTTATTACGGGTACCAAATTGGCTATCCAAGTGGAATTTTTTATAGGATATATTATCCTAGATTTTAGTAGCTTTAAGAGTTCCTCTCTCATAATGGCTTCTATCCTCAGATTGACAAGCCTCTATTTTTGTCTAAATGGTTTTGCATCTGGTTCTAACTCAATAGTATGTTGGATAATCCTTTTGTCATACATCTTAAGGTCTTCATATGACCAAGCCACAGTGTCTTGGTATTTTAAGCATAAATTTTTAATCTCTTCTGCCTCCTCATGTGAACACTGGATCCCAATATTGAGCTTCTTTCCTATTCTGACCTCAACTTCTTTATAGATATTTTCACCGACCTTCATGGATCCAACCTTCTTTCTATATTCATTATCAAATAGACTTTCAAGGGTGACCAATCCCCTTGGAATATGATTTTTTCTTAGTTGGATAAAGTCTTGTTGATCTATTTCCTCCAAGTCTTCCTCTTGGATAGTTGAGAAGCATGATTCTCTTATCATAAAATATAGAATTTGTTCATCACTTTCAAAAACCTACCAGAATAGCTGCTTGTCTGGAACTGCATGTCTGAAAACCATTTTAATTCCCTTGGTCTTCATAGTTCCAAAATCTATAGGAGGATTGAAATTAGCTCCCTTCGTTGCCAATGAATCTGCCAGGTGATTATCTTCTCTAGGCACAAAAATTATATTTAGGGCATCAAATGAATCCATTAGGTCCCATACCCTATTTTTGTAAGCTTTTAAGTAATGGTGCTTATTGCTACACTTATTCCTTACCTGATGGACTATCAACTCAGAATCACCATATATGTTCAAAATATTGATGCCCATGCTTTTTTATTGCATAAATTTGAGGTACATAGCCTCATACTCTATATCATTGTTAGTACATGGCCATGTTAGTATGTAAGCAAAGTTCTTTATCCCTTTCGACTGTGATTGTAGAACCACACCAGCCCCTGCACCATTTATACATTTAGTACCATTAAAATACATAACCCATGTTTCCTTGTTTCTTAGGGATTGATTAGAAATATCAGGGAGTTTATTTTCTAATTCAGTTGTGATTCTGTACGTACCCATACCAGTTCCAAATTTACTATAGTCTTCTCTGAAATGCAACTCATCTTTAATTTCTAGCTCCTCAATGTTTTCCACTAGCTCAAATTCCTCCAAAGGATTAAGATTACACATGTCTTCTTCAATATTTTCAATATGATAAGCAACTGGTTTCTCAGGTGTTACCCTTATCCTTTTTCCTTTGAAAGGGATTACCATGCTAGAATAATCCATGTACATACATCCCCCTAGTTTTACAATAAATTCTCTTGAGAGGCATAACCCAAAATAGGGTTCTAAATCCACCACCACTATTTCCTACACCACCGTCACCTCGGGACCTTTGTGCAATATCATCAGTACATATTTAATAACCCCAACTATCTTGATAGGTGTCCCATATAATTGCAACACTTTAGGACAAGACCGAGTATATTCCATACCCATTTCTTCATAGACCACCTTAGGCATAACTGTGGTTGATGCTCCCAAATCAATCATACAATTTTAGACTACCCATCCTTCCATTCTTAAGGATATGTATAAAGGGGGAGGTTTGTTTTTCAGAAAAACAAGTGTCATTTCTTTCTTTTCTGGTGCTATACTGAGGATGGTGGTGGTTGGTCTATTCTAGGGATTTTTGCTAAGGGAATCTTTAAGCAGGTCAATCTAGCTTAGAATGAAAAGAGTGTCATACAGGCTAGCTTTTGATGGAATCCTTTTCATCTCCTCAACAATGTTGTACATAGACTTGGTCAGGGATAGTATTTCCAGTCCTCTATTTGGCTCACCATATTTCCTTTTGCATTTTTGGATTTCCTCTAATATTTATATTTTGGTAATAGAGGGGAACCTGAGCCTTTCTTGATCCTCACCCTTGGATCTCATTCTATCTCCTTATGTTTCTCTTTCAGGATTTTTAGGGAGACTATTTGTCTTCTTTTTCCCTCTAGCTTGAGGAATAGGAAAAGTGTCACCGATTTGAGGGGGGAAGTCAACTTTATTTTGTGAAGGGACTTGGAATTATCCCATCTTCTAGGGGTCTATTTGTAAAGCTTTTTTTATAGACCTTGTCATAACAACAATTGGAATTTCTTCCTCTAACTCTTTTTTGGCCATGATCTACTCAGGGTGCCATAATATATTAACCCTCCCCTTCTGATTCCTTTCATCTTGATCCATAGCTTGTTTAACATGGTGTTGATACATCACACAATATTGTGAGTCATGGGGGTCATTGCATACCAAACATTTGCAAGAGTGGTATTTGCAGAACACTCTGGCTCCTCATATGCTGCATTCACCCTAACCCCAGTACTATTACTAGGACCAAGCCTTTGATCTTTGTTTACATATGAAAATCTCCTTTGTTGTAACCTTTCATAATCTCTCTTTTCCATCGAATTCATTCTGTTACTCAGATTTTTCATGGTATTTTGTATATCCATAATAGTAGACAATTATTGAGAAGGTTGAGAAGGATGGGGAGGAAAAGGAGGTGTAGAGGATACAAGTTTAGACCAAGGAATCAGATTCATTTGAGGAGATGGATATGGTAAAGAAAGGGGGTCCATGTAGAAGGACTTTGTGGATTGCTCATGGCTACTATTGGTTTCTGAGTTATAGGGCAACACAATTTTGGGGGGAATTCTTCCCATATTGATCATGATATTTTCAGCATGGACATCTACATTATAAAATTAGGGGAAGGTTTCTACTCTATATTGTTGTTTTTGTAAACCTAGCTATGATACTGGAGCTTGAATATAATACATGTAAGCCAAATATGAAGTTGGTCTAGCAGTGGGGGAAATTTTCTTCCATGTTCCTACTAAATCTCAAATTAAAATATGAGATAGTTTCTTGCTGGGTTTTTTGCATGGTTGTAAATTGATTCAGCAGAGAAAAGGGATCAAAAGTTCATTAAATTATTCTACGAATGGCTCAGCCAATGATTGCCATGAAGTGATAGAATTATCTTCTAGAGGTCTAAACCAATGCAATATCTTTCCACAAAAGGACAGGGCTAGAATTCTGACAATAATATTTTCCTTTTTTATGTTGTGGATTGCTGCTAGATTCAAGATATATTAGCAGTGCTCATAAGCTATTTTACCAAATCCATCATATGTGGGAGTTTCCTTAGATATAGTCTAGGGGATTCCATCCATTTGGGATAATCTAAAGGATCCAGTTGAATCCCAGTTAGGGTACTTTTGTAATGGCTGATTAGGAACCGCATTTTATGCCATATTTATGGCTGCAAGTCTTCTTGGGGGAACTATTGGGTTTTCTTCCAGAAGCTCTTCTTCTTCAATAAAATATTGATCTAAACTTTTGATAATAGCAGTCCCTCTTTGACGTAACTCAGAATGAAAGAAAGAATTAGGGTTGTTCCTCTTGAAAGACCTGGTATACATGAAAGGGTACTAGTCTACAATATTGTTTTGGGATCTTTTGACCAGGGATTTGCCAGGTGAACTTTATTTTCTTCGCTAATAAGGTCAAGATAATTCACCAAATCTTAATTTCTTCAGGTTGATATAATAATAACTCTTTAAATGGGTTTCGTGTTCCTTGTTAACGGGTCCCACCGGGAGTGCCAAAAACTGTTGGGCACTAAATTGCACCAACTTTTCATTTGATACCGTGGCATTCTATCTTCCTAATTTTTTTCCAAGCTTGCATCTGATAGATGTAGCTCAAAACTTAACATTAGATGGACTAGAATAGGGGTTTTTGATCCAACCTCTAGAGTAGGCTAATTTCTTGTCAACTTAGCAAGTTTTTAATACAATTATGCTCATTTAGGGTTTGGATTTTAGGGTAAGAGAAGGTTAGGGTTAGAGAGATGTAGATAATAGTGTATGAATAGGTTAACAAAATTGCACTACCATAAAAATCTTCCAAAAAACCATGCTAAGGACATATACTCAGATCAAAATTTATCCCAAAATAGATTGTTTCATATATTAAAGCACAATAGATAAATGTTGTAGCAAGCAATTTCAATATCCAGGGAATGATAATCCAAATAATAGAATTCACAAAACACTTAGATTTCACATAAATGTACTTCCTAACAACATAGAATGAATTCAAAAGCAGATTTCAATTACTTATATAAGCTAGTAATCCAAAATTTGGCACAAACTAACCATCAAAGTATCTACAAAAATGCAACTAAGAAATCCAAACCTTTTACATCAAGCATGAGAATACGAATTTGAGGCAAATATTAATGTATTGCTTCTTTCATTTAGCTCTTCAAGAATATTTACAATGGTACTGGAAAACACGCTAGAGTCGACCCTTAAAAATGAGGGTTCGACCTCTACTTATATTTTTCTTATTATAATAAAAAAGAAACAATACCAAAGATCTTGTTACAATAGAACAACAAAGATATTTAGCTGGAATTAGCTCATTGGTCTGTCCTCCAAGAATTTTGCTGAATAAAAGTTTGCCATGGCAGTTCGGGGCCTCTGTAACTTACTAATCACTCAATGGAACTAAATTTTAGACAGTTAAATGTCATGCGTCTTCGTTGATACTTATTGGGAGTGAATTACCACCGCCTATCTATAACCACATTTGGTTCAATATTCTTGGAAAACCCTTGACTCTTCATCTTCCAACCAACTGTTACAAATTATGATGCGGCAATATCTTTTAAAACACCAATATTTTGCAGCTTAACCTCTATCGTTGATTCTCTTCATCACATAATTCATATTCAATCCGATACAAGATAAATGCCATTCCATTTTAAAATTGATAACGTCATATTTTAATCAGAAGTAGTAGAATCTCCAATTTGGATCTCTGATATCTAAACATCGAATCCGCTCTAGGATCTATTATATTCAGCATTATATTCTTCAATATGCATTATAATCTTCAATCTGGGTCCGAAGCTAGTCACATACTTCTTTCATCGTGAATCTACACTTTCATTATTTTGCCACCCCATATTATATTCACTCCAAAAAGGAAAGACTTTTTCATTCCCCAAATCACCAATCCGCACTTTTCTACCAGTGACGTCATCATCTCCTTGAAACTTTTGTGGATTTGAATGTGGCATTAATCCGGAGCCAAAAACAAAAGGATTTTCCCAGAATCATATATTCAATATACAAATATGCCATCATGTACTTTTTTGCCACTGACATCATCGTCTCTTAGGAACTTTTGCAGATTTGAGATCTGCCATCATTCTGGAGCTAGAGTGAAATCACCCGAAATCGCTCCAAACACGAAAACTTCACTAACTGTGAGTGGATTCATATATTCTGATCCGGTTCTGCTTCAAAGAATACTGCAAGGTTTATGGAATGATGATTTTATCACTTAGTCAAAATTATACAAAACTTTACTAAGTATGTGGCCATTTTGGGCCTACTATGCTTAGTTCAATAGGATCAATAAGAGATAATAGAAGTTGATTTTGATATTTACAAAACTTTACAAATTCAATCTAAAATTGAACTACATTTTACAAAAGCACTATATCATATTCCAAAAACACTAGGGAGTCATAATGCATTCTACAAAACTTGATAATAATAGCATCTACCAAATATTATCAAGTTCTAAATCCATTGGGAAAATATAAGCTTTCTACAAAACCTAAAATTCCATTAGGTTTATATACTCTCATCACTAGGGAGATATAAGGAAGTCTACAAAACCTAAGGATTGATAAAGGTTTTATAAAATCAAGCTTATATATTTAGGAAGCCATAAGATAATAGCTTTCTATATCCTAAACTAGGGAGCCATAAGGATGTCTACTTCCCAAAATACTACAAACACCAATAAGAATAATTGCTTCAAAAAGGAAAAATCCAGTGCTATAAAACTGGGGATCATGAATATACTCATTAAATATGAAGGAATTATAGAACTAACTTCAAAATTAATCCATAGTGAAGCCTAAGAATATAATTTTGATACTATGGAATGCTATATTCAAGTTCATATTAATGAAGCAATTGACAATGGAAAAAGTGATATTTCAATTTCCTTAGACTTTGTGAGCATATTATACATAGCATTACTCACATATAAACACTACAAGGATGAAAATGTATAACAAAAAGGATTGATAGAACTACTCAAAAAGAAGGCATAACTTAATGAATCATATCTAGAAAATATTTTTCAATCCTCATGCAACATTGGCACTTCAGGTCCTACTAACTCAAGATCTTATCATGATGCCTTAAGTGGGTTTTTAGAAGCTTCTGTATATATTGAAGACAAGAATAGAGAATATTACTTATAAGAACCAAGTAGCATCACAACCACCTATGAGAGCACAAAAACCAGGATCAAAGATAAAGCTAAATATGAAGAAGATTACGAAGATAATAAAAAAGGAATACAATACAAAATCAATTGAAAGAACCTTTACCTATAGCTACAACTTGCTCTGCATCATATGAAGACACAATAAATGATAAATAAGAATACAAATTCAATTATCTAATGGAATAAGACCCACATTGAAGACTAAAGTCTTCAATACCCAAATAATGTAATACAGTGGATGTTAGAAATATATTATATTACATCATTTGGGTTATGTAAATTCACCTTCCTAGGTACATACTTGGGACATTAGATTACTTTAGGGGGAAGTTATCTAGTTACTTCATGCAATGTAATATATGCATGAGTTTCAATGTACAAGTTTTATATGTGCAAGGTGTCCCTTGCATACCTAGGTAGAGTGTTGGCCAAGGAATCTATATTCCTATATAAAAAGGGCCTCATAGTAACAAGAATATATAGAGAAGCTCAGAGCATATTCATAGGTAGTAGCATAGTGTTGTTTATATCACCATATATTTGTTATGGGTGCAATGTAGTCCAATAGCTTTATTTATGGAGTATCGATTTCCTCCATAGCTACATTGTATTCATTTTCGTCATTTCTATTTATAGCATATTTCAGTAATCTCATAGATTTACTTTCTTTCATATTATTCTACATCTTTTTATTGCTATCTCTCATTGCACACTATATCAAAAGCTAAAAATTTAGAAATCTAGTAAAAAGATATTTGTAAATATTATATTCCTAATTTGATGTAGGAAACGTCATTTCTCCAAAATTTAAAATATTTTCAAATATTAAATTTTTTTCACAAAGTTCAATAACTCGATTGTAAAACTTTACCAAATATTCCCAAACCTTGAAATTGATTTCCAAAATTTCCCAAAATAATTTTAAGGCTTCTCAAAACTTTCCAAAAATAATTAATAATGCTTCTAACTTTTCAAATTTCTCTTCTATACCTTGTATCTCCAATGATAAAATTAATATTGTAAACAATTTGCTTAAACTTTATTTGACCTTAGAAAAATTAATATTACCCTTTATCCTTATAACTCCTAAATTGGGTAACTAATCAAATTTAAACTAAATTGCTCTCCAATTTTAGGCACAAAATAATTAGTCAAGGGTATTTGACCTTCTCTTGAATGATGCTCTCACTCCTATGTTGCACGTATGGTGCTTCTCTCAAATTTGTCACATTGATGAACGAATATGTTACACTTAACTTGATGCAATTATATAAATGGAGTTTAATTCCTTGAATTTATGAGGGCTTGAGATATTTTAATCACCTCCATAATATGGTTGGTGCTCCTCCTTATGTTTTAACAAGTGGCACTCATTTTTTTACATGTTGGATGTTACATAGAGCACTACTCAAGAATTTTAACTTACTCCAAAAAATGTTACAAGATTCCTTTATCCAAATTGAATAGGCAATGAGTAACTCCTCATTATCTTATCTTTGATGACCCCTCCATGTTGAATGGAGTTTATTCAGAATGCCAAAAAATATTTCTTTCTTCACGTTGTAAATTCACAATGAATGGTTTACCTTCCTTAATGAAATCAGTCTCCTCTTTGACATTGAGGAGATCTCTTTAGCTTCCCAGTGGACCTCATTTTACTCTTCCAATGTTATATGATTATTATTCAAATTTTTTGTGGTTAGTTCCTTTGCAACGACAATGCTCTTCCTCATATTTGTTCTCTATCGAATGGTGGTGGTTTTCAATGCCTTTCATTGGTTCTCTGCAATGGTGGCTAATTTATTCAATATGGTGGCTTCTCCACTTTTTCTTGGTGGTTCTACCACTTATTTGGTGGATTATTCTCACTACTATCTCTTGCAACCTTTATTGCTTCCTTTTTGGTGTCTTTGCACACCTTTAATCTTGATATATCTTGAACTCTATTTAGCATCTAAAATATTCAATAATATTGCACTATTATTTATTTAATAAAAAATATTCACCATGTAATATTTCCTTCTCCTTATTACTCCTTTCAAGAAATATTTAATGCTACTTTATGTTGTTATATTTTTCAGGTTCGAATATGACCATAGTGTCTCCTTTAGCTTAGAAGCACTCAGCTTCAAATTTATTTTGATGAATTTAAAAAATTGAATATGTAGCTAATAAAACACTTTCTTTAAATCTTTAATAAAATATTTTTGTAGCTACATTTTTTCTCACTAAGCTTGCTACCCAAAATGATGAAATCACAGCTCCTTTGCTTCTCAATATTGGTTCTCGATATCCTGCACTATTGTTGTCCAAAAATATTTCTATTTGCAACTATTTTCTTCTCGGATAGCTATCTTCAAACTTGTAAACTTTTCTTCTCCAAATTTTGTCCACAAACTCTTAAAAGTACAGTTTCTCCAAATTTTTCTCAAAACTATCTTTGTCTTCCTCCAATAATGCTATTAAAAATTCTGCCCTTTCTCTTATCAAATGTTGCCCAAATTTCCTAATTTTTTTAGATGATTTCTTTCTCAAAATGATGTCCAAAATGAGCTCCTATCTCCTTCAAAATTTATTTTTCAAAACTCTATAATTGTGTAGCTCTTAATGCCACCCAAAATACTATCTCATTTTTGTCCATAATACAACTTTATCTTCTTCAACTCATTGCCTTAGATTGTAGTCAATTTCTTCTTCAAAATATCCTTCAACTTGCTTTCCAATTTTTTTGAAATTTGCAACTGTAAATGCAGTCCAAAATGATGCCTCTAACTCCTTAACTTTGCTTCCTTTTGTTATCTATAAAATTTACCTCTATCTCTATCTTAATTGTTGTCAATTACTTATTCAAACAACTATCCAAAAATCACTTCCAAATCTAACCTAAGCTTCTCCAATTCACAGCTCTTGTTTCTCCTTCCAATGATACCCAATTTTGCAGTCCAAAAAACATTCAAATGTTGCTCCAATATTCTAACTTCTCCTCCTCTATTTTTTTGTCAAAAAACAATCTCTAACTCCTCTAATTTGTTCCCTTAATTTGTTGTCAATCCTTCCTTCAATTGGCTATTCAAGGGTACTTCAAAATCTATGCAAAACTTCTTCAATTTGCAGCTCTATGTCACCTTGAATTTACTGTCCTATGACCCTTCAACTTCTATCACAAAAATCAACAATCTTCTCCTCCACAAATCAGCCTTCAAATTCTTAATAATTATCTTCAAATTCCTCAAATCGGTGGCCTCTTCAATCATGTTACTTCTCCATAGCTCTCACTAAATTTTGCCCTTCAAATTTGGCCTCTTTGCTAGCCTCTTCTTCAAGAATATAAATGTTTGAAGATCTTCAAAATATACTTTCTTGGCAAACCTCTTCCCAAAAATCTTCTCCTTTTGGGAATTTTTTTGGATGGCAACAATTATCTCAAATTCCTCTTTCTAGGAGCTTCTCTTACTTGCAATATTCTTCCTTAAAATTTCTTCAAATATTATCCAATGGCCACTTCTTCAACTTATCAATAGGGCTTCTCTAGAATTATTCATTCTCCTTTCAAATTTGTTAGAAATATCTTCTCTTAGGTTTCCAAATTCTTTAATCATCTATTTCCTTTGTCAATATTCTTCCTAAAATATCTTATCTCTTTTCTCAAATTTGTAATGGGGACCTAGTTTCTTGGATCTCCTATTTCTCCAATCTTCAATAGGACTTCTCTTGGCCTCTTTCTCTCTTTTCAATATTCAATCTACTAAAAAAATCTCTTCCTTGAGTCTCCTCAATCTTCAATATCCAATGGGTCATATCTCTTTGAATTCCTTAGTCTTCAATGTCTACTCTTTTTTTGTGACTTAAAACTAATCCTTGCAAGAGGAAAGCACATAGAATTTCAAGCAATTGAATATGAAATTCTTCTCTATCCATTGTAGGAAGCTTCTCAACTTTTGAGAACTAGTTATTTGCAATAAAAAACTTAGACAATAGCAATCAAATACTTTCAAATTTCTAAAATTCTAAAATCAATAAACTTCACTAGTTTTTTTTATCAGTTAAAATTTTTTCATTAAGTACAAGTTTTAGCAGGGATCCAAAACCTAATTAAAAACATGCTATACAAGCTGAATACCCAAAACTAGACAACAGAGGACACAACCCTTCAAAATTGAAATGTAGCAAAGGCTATCCTTGAAAAATAGCCACTAGACCATAGCAAAAACATAGGATAACATTAAGAAGAAATCAAAACCAAAAATAATGCTTCAGGTAGCAAGGATGAAGCATCAATAAAAACTGCACAAAAGGAAGTCCTTAGACATCTTGGTCTTCTTCATCTGGTTCGACTTCAGCCTTCTAAAGCTCATCATTCGACGTATCCATGTCGACATATTTTTCTTCACCATGATCATCTGTAGGAGCTACATCAACCTTGACATCCTCAGCCAGAGCTTTAGTAGGAGTTTTAACATTATCCTTAAAGAAATACTTCTTGCTCCATGTCAGCATTGGTCTCACTTAAATATAAAATGTCTTACTCCATGACTACCTCCAACCCCTATGGAAGACTATTGGTCCATGTCATCATATTAGTGAAGTAGATGTCAATATTATCCAGTTTATCAGCTACCTTATTAATTTATCTAAAGGTATGCTAAAATATTATTTCTTGAAAGGTTTGACTAATAGCTCTTGCTTCATCAATACAATTCCTTATTCTCCAAGAGGGAATTTTTGAATTTTTTTAAATAATTGATGATAGTCAAAGAATCACCTTCAACTATGAGCTTATCAGAATAATATTTATCCAAGACCATGCCATGCCACAAGGCTCTAGCTTCAGCAATTTAATTTATTTGGCTTCCCAAAAATTTAGCAAAAGAAAGGATAACCCTACCACTACAGTCTCTGAGGATGCCACCAGCTCTGAGGATTCCTAGGTTGCCCTTGGTAGCACCCTCAAAATTTAGTTTGGACCAACCTAAAGGAGGGGGAATCCATTTGGACTAACTTCTAATAATAGATGGAGGAATTGTATGGCTATCCACAATAGGAAAATTGAGAGATAGGCCTAGGGAAGCCTCAAACCGGGAAGCAATATTGGATGGAAGAGGACAAAGGGAGGCATTTTTTGTAGCAAAGGAAAGAATTTTGTTTAGGACACTGTCTGAGCTTAACGACTTATTAGAAAAGGCTATCTTATTTCTTTCAAGCTAGACTTACCAACAATAGTGATGGAGACAAAATTGCCACAACAATTTGAGATGGATGTTACAAAAAGGATTCGACCATTGGGTGAAAAGGTCAACAATGGAGCATGGTTCGACCCAAAGGATGTGGAAGAAATCAAAAAGTTTATTAAGGATGGAAGAAGAGAAAGGACAAGCAAGAAAGAGGTGATAGGGGGATTCCCAATCAGAAAAGCAAATATAACACCTATTAGGGATGGAGAGACCTCTTTTGAGAAGGTTTTCAATAGTAAGAATATTTTCTTGAATAGATACCCAAGAAAAAATGGCAATTTTGGGAATCAAGTATTTTGGCCATAAGATATTAAAGGGGATAAGTGACTCTTCATGGATCAAAATAAGTTGGTAAGATGATTTGATAGAAAATTCTCCAGAATCAATGAATTCCTAGAAGATCTGATCATGCGGACTCCCTGAAGGAATGACTGAGGAGTTGAGAAGAAATTGCAGTTCTCTAGATTCCTCAGGATGGGTAGGACTGTTGATAATTTTCCAACTCTTTCTATTATGCTGAGAACTAATGAAATTGGAGACTTTTTGACCAAAAAAGATATCAGTATAACCCTTGAGGATGGTAAAATGAGGATTATGTATTAGAGGTTCTCCTAAAATCCATTTATCATGCCAAAAATTAATTTTTTAACCATCATCTAATATCCATCTGAGACCTCTTTCCACTAGGAATCTGGCTTGCAAGATCAATTTCTAAAAGAAGGATCCTTTGGAAGGGATTACTACATTGAGAAAATTTGTGACCTACAAGTATTTATGACTGAAAATGAGTGTCAAATTAGACTTCACATTCAAAATTAGTCGGTAGGACTACTTATCTAGAAGAGCTATATTTAGGAGGTGTATTCTCATAAGACCAAGCCCTCTAGAATTTTTTTGCTGGAAAACTTTATTCCAAGCAACAAGGTGGAAATGTTGTTTTTTATCAGATAAAGACCATAAGAAGTTCTTTTGGATTTGCTCAATATTATGACAAACTCTTGCATGGACTTTGAAAATATACATGAAATAGATGGGAATGATTTGAAGATAAGCTTGTATAAGTGTGACCTTACCAACTTGAGATAGTAGATTCCCTTTCCAGCCAGCTAATTTCTTTTGCAGTATTTCAATAATATTATTTCACATTGAGGCATTAGGATGACCTGTAAACAAAGAAAGACCCAAATACGTAGCAGGAAAGAATGAGATCGGGCATGCGAGATATCTTGTTCTACCTTTGAATAGGAGTATTAAAAAAAAATCTTGCTTTTGTGAAAGTTTATCTTTTTCCCAGCTGTATTTTCATATAAGAGTAAGATATGTTTGATAACCATGGCCTCAAAAATAGACGTAGTCATAGAAATAATTATGCTATCCATAAATTGCTGATGAGAAAATGGTCTGGTTTTCAAAGCATCTTTTATGTCTGATATGAGGTTAAGGTTACAAGTTGCCTTAATAGTTTTACCTAATGCTTCAGCAGCCAATATAAAAAGTAAAGGGGATATAGGATCTCCTTGATGAATGACTCTGCTACTCAGAAAATAATCTATAGTAGATCCATTAACAAGCTTAGAAAACCATGGCATGGAAATAAAACCTTTGATTAACTCAACCCATTTAGAATGGAATCCAAATTTGAGAAGGATAGCAATAAGGAAATCCCAATTGAGTCTGTCATAGGCCTTATTCATGTCCAACTTTAACACAAAGGTAAATTTTTTAGCATGATGAACAGAATGAAGGGCTTCATGAATGGTAATAACTCCATCAAGGATGGACCTCCCTTGAACAGAGCTTCCTTGGCTAGAGTCAATAATGGTGGGGAGGATATCCCTCATTTTGGATGCAATGGCCTTAGTGAGGATTTTGTAAACCACATTACACAAACTTATAGGCCTAAAGTTAGTCATGGATTTGGCAATTGAGATGTTGGAAATGAGAGCAATGAAGGTCGAATTGAATCCTCTATGAATATATTTTGAATACTAAAATTATCTGATTGAGGAACAAACATTAGGACCAACTATATCCTAGAAAGTTTGAAAAAAATGAGGAGAAAAACCATCCGGTCTAGGGGCCTTATTAGGATGCATAGAAAATAGGGCCTGATATATCTCCTCATCAAAAAAAGGGACCAGGAGTTTAGAATTTACAAATTTTGAAACCAACTGAGGAATGTGATAAAGCATAGAATTTAGGGCAAGGTCAGAGGGTGGCCTGCTCTCACCAAGAAGATTGGTGAAATAAGAAACTACTTCCTCTCTGATTTCCATAATATCAGTAGTAGTGGATCCATCATTTTTAGCAAGCTCTTTGATTTTGTTGTGGCTTTTGTTTCTCATATTGGAAGCATGAAAAAACTTAGTATTTGAATCCCCTTATTTGAGCCACATAACTTTGGATTTATATTTCCAAAAGGTTTTTTCACTAACCAAAAGATTATGATATTCTGCTAGGATGCTTCTTTCCTCGGACTAGATTTGCTCATCATCCCGTCCAGCCTAAATTTTACTCTCAATGGAAAGGAGTCTGTCCTCAATAGATTTTTTTATTTCAAAAAAATTTCCAAAAACATCTTTGTTACATATTTTAAGATTTTTTTTAACATGCTTTAATTTTGGGTAAGACAAAATGAAGGGCATCCTTGGACAAATTTTTGCCACCATTGCACAATTTTTTTCCTAAGGTCAGGATGCTGAGTCCACATTACATCAAATTTGAAAGGCCTTATGAAAGGACTACCTTTTACAACATCCAATAGGAGGGGACAATGGTCAGATCCAACCTTGGCCAGATATTGGAGGTTAGTATCTCCAAATACTTGAATCGCTATTTGGGATAGGAAAAATCTATCCAATTTGACTTGAATAAGATGATTTATTGATCTTATATTGTTCCAAGTAAATTTGGTATTTTTAAGATTGACATCCATGAGGTTATTAGCATTGAAAAATTCAAGGAAATCTTCCATACTTTTCTCAGGGAACCCAGTACCTCCACACTTGTCTGAAGGATAAAGAGGAGAATTGAAATCCCCTATAACAATCCAGGGGATGTTGTTGAAGGATTCTTTGAGACTACTGAGGATATCCCAAAATTGAGCTCTGTCAGATAAAGAATTAGGCGCATAGATGTTGGACAAAATCCATGAGAAATTGGTATCTCTATCTTGGAACATAACACTTAATGTTCTTTCACTGGATTGAATCAATTTTCCTTCTATATTTCTTGGATCCCATAAATAGATGAGACCTCATGATGAACCTCTTGCTTGAATAAAGGTAAATTCTCCTTTACTCCATATTTTCTTTGTAGCAAAGGTAGAATTATGTTGATCAAGTTTAGTTTCTTGCATAATGAAAATTGTAGGTCTTAGTTCTCTTCTTAATGAGCTAACAACCCTTTGTTTGGTTAACCCATTAAGACCTCTCACATTCCATGAGAGGATTTTCATTTGGGGACTTTAGAGGATTTCCTGCCTCCCTTGCCATTGGTTTGGGGAGGTTTGGTACTTTTTGGTTCATCACGGGCTTGAGAACTAACAGGGGAAAAAACAAAGTTTTTTGGATGCCATTGGCAATGTCATCCTGAACTTTGTTTTTCCAATGATCACTTGAAGGTCTTCCCTATTTTTTATCACTCCCATAGTCAATTGGGGATTTCATGGAACTACGAGTGTGTTTGGGACTAAACTTTTGAGGAACTATTTGTTCGACAAAAAGTATACAAGACATGAGATTTGAATTTTTTGTGGGACTAAAGGTCTCAGGAGGAGGAAGGGAAGACCCAAAATTTGTAGGTAAGTCAAGGTTTTGAGGAATTTGAAGCTCTACATTTGGTATAATTTGTTTATTCTCTTGCTCAAATAGATTTGGGTCAGCAAGAACTAAAAATTTATTGGGGCTATCAATAATATGACATACCTCTTCACTAGTTTCTAGAGAAGGGGATGGAGATATAACAATCTTCTTTCCCTTGTCTACTTACTACACAGGATATGGAGTAGCTTGCTTATCCTCAAGTTCATGAATCACAAATCCTTTATTTGTAGGATGATATTATTGATTAGATGGCCTAAATCCTTTTTTGGGCCTATAGTATTCCACCTGTGAGGATTATGATTTGAAACTTTGGTCTTGTTTTCTTTGAGCATTGAATATTATGCCTAGTACTTTCAGACTCTTTGATAGGTTCTTCCATAGTTTTAGCCTTTAGGGAAGGGCATTGACTCTGAATATGTCCTTGGGTATGAAATTCTATACAGAAGGTTGGTTTATTTTTGTATTCAATGGCCTGCTTACGATAGTAAGAACTATATTTCAGGTCCACAAAGGTTGGAATATCTGAGTCAAGTTTTGCATTGACACATATTATAGCCACAACCATCTTGGTCCTGGCCAGGGTTGCATGTTCAATAGCTACCAAAGTTCCAATATTCTTGTCAATGGCAGAGAGGATATCCTAGTGCTAAAACTACCATGGAATATTAGGAAGCAAAACCCAAATAGAGGTAAAATTAATACTCTATATCAGGGTCAAAATAAGAATCCCACTTGTGAATAAAAAGGTTGTGATGCCCTAGAAACCATGGTTCCCTAGTAATTATTTTGTTGGCGTCATCGCGATTACTTAGTTAGATACCAAATAAAACTCAGGAAAGACCAAAAATATCCATTGACACAATAGTTTTCCACTTGGAATGAGCCCACCTTCGAATTATTTCGAGATTAGGATGACCTCCAATCAATTTACCAACCAGGTTGAAGGATTCCAAAGACAAGTAATTTTAAATCAGATTATCAGGAACTTTAACTTTTATCCCAATAGGTTCCAACTTGGAAGAAGAATCAACCAAGCATTGCTGCCCTCCACTTAAAACTTCAAAAAAGGACACCTTTTTAGAATTGGTATTCTCAAGATGAGGGGGTCTAGGAGGATCTCCTTTGTTGAGGGGTTCGTCACCCCAAATCCTAACAGGAGTGAAAGGGACAACATCATGAACTTCACCATCCTCAAGATCCCCATTAGGCTAACCAATTCCAAGGCTGGACTGTGTTCCAAAATTTTGAATTTGGGCCTTCCCACCCATAGGATTTTGAATACTTTGATTCCCACCTGCATAGTGAAATACACCCAATCGTCATAGTGTTTTTTTGGAGGATAATAAACTTCACTAGTTATTCTTCAAAACTAGTGGAAATAAATCTATGTTGAGTCCTAGTCTTCATGAGTTTTCCTTCAACCCTACAAAAGGACTCTAGCCAAATAACAATATGGAACTTCTACCAAAATTTTAATAAGACCTCCTTCTTGGGTTTCTTAATCTCATCAATTTCAAGGTCTATCTTCAAGACCTATAAATTTCCTTCTAATCCAAATTTGCTTTTGGAATAGGTAAATTAAATCTTTAATCTTCACTGCTTTTTCTCTAACATAGTGGAAAATACTATCTTCTTTGGTTTTTTATTTTTTGAGATAATTTCTTCAACTTCATTAGTTTCTCCTTAACTAATGAAAATCTCCTTTGCAACTTTTAAAAACCTATACAAGATAAAATCTTATTGTAGATCTAATACCACTATTAGCTTTTGATGCTTAATACTTAATTCAAATAACCATATAATATCAAATAGAGTTGCAATATAAAGCATACAATAGTGGAAATATTTTAAACATATAAAAATCATAAATAAATTCAAATATAACTCATAAAATAGCCATTAAAAAATTCTCATTAAAATAGTAAATGACATAGAATAAAGGCCTACTAATGCATGCTATGAGCAATGCACTTTCAATTGTCATTACAATACTTAGTCACAAATATATAATGGAATGTGACTCTTCATATGGAATACTCTTGGTCTTCTCCCTTCTTGAGACTCTTCACTTTACTACTCTAATGACACATATGCACTCCTACATAATGGACACTTGTGCACATTTACACTCGCCACACTTGCACACTTAGCTACAAGACACTTGTGCATTTCCTACATATTATTACATTACATAAAATACTTACTCACACTCTAATCTGAGACACACTCCTAATATAGAGATGTACCCAAAGTGGTACATTAACATTTACCAAATAATGTAATATACTCCAACAATATTTTCATATTTAGAAACTAGGAATAAAATAATGAGTGATGACCCATGGTTTTGAGAAAGGGACGATCTATATTTAATAACATAGAACATTTTTTTTTATAGAAACCATTAAAATTATTCTAGTGTGGGTTAGGCTTTTTGGACTTCCATATTAGATTACCAAGAAGGAGGTCCTCAAGAATATTGGAAATACTCTAGTGGATTTCATATAGGAGGTACAAATTACTAAACAACAAAAACATGTATATATATAAAATTATATGGTTTTGTATATATTTTAGAACCTTTTCTAAAATAGGTAACATCCTATAATATGTCCTTCTTTTTGTCCCTACTTCCCCCTCCCCTGGTTTTTTCCTAGGTCCATGGCACGTCCTAGGCCCTTCTCTCTAGGCTGGTTGTGGTTGCAAATGATCTCCTTGGGGTAGGAGGTCCCTTATCCACTTTCTTGCCCCTTTCCCAACCTTATTAAGGGTTTCCTACCTATGCCCCTATCTTGGGACATCCATGGGACCTCCCCTAGGTTTTCTATTGAGATTTTGGGATCCTTTCCCCTGTTGCTCTCAGGTCTATCCTAGGTTTGTTGTATATTTTCTACTTGGTGTTGGATTCCAATGTTTCTTCAGTGGTGGTGTATCATGGATTTGGGATAGGGGCTTGACTTATTCATTGTGCTTCTTGAGAGGTTTTCACTACATCCTTCTAGTCTAGGGGGCCACATGCTTTATTTTTAGTGAATATTCTCTATGGGTTTATTGGATTTGGTCTACTTGGTCATTTCTCAGTGTATATTTCATGGCCTTGGGTGGAGTCTTATGCATTTCTTATTGCTAGGATCCTATTGGTTTTCCTAATTTGTTTCTCTAAAGTCATTCATTGGTAGAGTTGGAGGTTTCTTGGGGTTATCTATTGCATCTTTCAGTCTTGGGTCAGGACCTATGCTTATTACCTGTAGGTTGATATCATTATGGCTTCTTTAGATTAGTTTCTATAGGACCTTCTCTTCCCTCTTCCTTTGGCTTGCAATTATGTTTCCATTGCATCTGCTCGTTTCATCTAATATTCTCATAGTTTAACCTTATGTGCAAGGGGATCTCGTGGCCTATGGAGGTCCTCAAATTTATTGATCCATTTTCTAGGCTCTATGCAAGATGGTATTTCCTGGACTACCTTCTTGGGATATCCTTGATGGCATCCTAGCTTATTTCTACAACATTCGACTATTACCACTCTCCTATAGTCGTTTCCGGTTTTCTTGGGTGGGATTCTAGTTTTCTTGTCCTCATGTTTTCTCGGGGTGGATTTTATTTCTTGGTAGTTTTTCCTTTTGGTTCCTCCTTGGTGGGATTATGTTTTCAGGTTTTTCCCTTGGGCGGGATTTTCAAATTGAATTTTTCCTGTCTAGATGGGATTTTTCAAATTTCTTTCTTTGCCGCAAGATTTTTTAAATTTCTTGGTTTAAATTTCCTGTTTTGACAGGATTTTTTATTATTCCTTCTTTGGGCGGGATTTTTAATGTGTTTTTCCTTTGGAATTTGTTTTGGTCTATCGACCTATTGTAAAAAGGTTTTGGGGTCCTTTCAAAACCCACTTTTAATAAAATTTTACCTATAAAAAAACCTTTGATAAAATCTATTAATATTACATTTGATTCAAGAGAATGGGATAAATAACTAGATTATGGAACCATTATATTTTCATATTGTAATTATTATCATATTAAAAATTTGGTAAGATATTTCAAAGTGAAAACAATTTAGTAAAAGGATATTTTTTTGTCATAAGACAAAGTACAATATCAATAAAGAAGATAATGTAGTAGTAGAAGTTGGATTAGGTCAAGCAATTTCCACTAACAAAAAAGTGGTAAATAAATTCACTCCATATCATTAGATAGTTAAGGTCATAATGGTTCACTTAGATCAACCATTAGAAGAAACTAAGAAGAAATCAAAGTGTCATATAAATTTAGAAATACTTTCCAAAAATGAACAAAAACATCAAATTGCACAAAAATAAAAGATACATAATAAATAAGCACATGATATGAATAATGTTTATAGAAACCAAAGTAATAACACTAATGTAAAAAATAGGAATCGTATTTATTATCAAATAAATGGTCTCATGGGGTATAGATACCCAAATTAAAAGTGAAATTAGTTAAGTACTAAATAATCAAAAGTGTTCTGAATAAAATACTATATTAAACTCATCTTGACAAGGTGGTCAAGGGCCCATAGGGCTATACAATTTATTATATTATTGAAGGGTTAGTCATGGGCTTAAGTGAATATTAAATACAATATTTATTTTAATATTACCCCTTAGGATAAATGGGGGATGCAAAGAGAGACTCTTACTAGTTATCCCCCTTAAGGGGTAATATCCTACTCCAAGATGCTTCTATAATTGTACAAATGCACCTCAAGTATGACCTTGGGAAATATATCCATTTTTTGCTCTACTAGTAGTACATAGATTTTGTCAAGCATCCTATGGCATGAATCCAATGAATGTAATGCACCAAATCCTATATGTGTTTTGTTTGTTGATGAAAAATGTATTACAAACAAGCTTGATAGAACTCTAATTTAATGAAGTATCTCCATAAACTACTAAGGGAGAAAATTTTGCTTTGTAAGCATAAGCATCCATCTAAGGTAGTAGTGGCCTAATTGGTAGCATAATATTTATATACCATAAAATAATGGTACATGGTGGACTACCATCTACAACACCTAGTGACCAATCTATAGCCTAAATAGAATATAAAATCAATGGTAGATAACTTATACTCTAAAATATCAACCCAGCCTAAACTAAATAATCCTATTAATATTAGAGTTTATCTAATCAAATATTGAATACCTATCTTTTATGTACCTATAATGCATCAAAGGATTCACTTGGTCATTGTCTAGTCACTCTTATAGGGTTCCTACATATATTTAAAATAATATTTAAGATCAAACACAATATCCAAGTGTGAATAAGTTTTATAAGTCTCTCAATATGAAATTGGTATACGATGATATCCACCAAAGAAGTAGTATAGTCTACACAAAACCTTAATCCATAAACAAAAGGTGTCTAGACCGGCTTAGACTCCTCCATTTGAAAACAATATAGAAGATCACAAGAATACTTGGAATATGATATTGTGATCCTATAATATGACTAATTCATCTAATTCACCAAAAAGTAATGAAGGAGGCCCAACTTGGTAACCTCAAAAGATATAAAGTCATACCTTCATCTCTTGGATCAATTTTGTTAAGCTTTCCATGATCATAATATAAAATTAAAATAAAATAAAATACCCCAACTATGACCATCCTAATGATTGATGTAGACATCATGATATACCTCATATTATTAAATCCATCATTGGAAAAGAATTAATTAATCTTGTTGTACCAAGAATGAAGTGCCTACTTAAGCCCATACAAGTACTTCTTCAATTGACAAACCAATGAAGTGAGCCCATACATCTAAAAGAGAAGTGGTTTCTACATATAGATATCCTCATAAATATTCCTATGAACAAAATCACTCTTCACATCCATGTGATATGCTTTCCACCCATTGGGTATTGTAATAGGGAGAACAATACAAAAAAAGTCCATTTCTATAATAGGAGCAAAGGTCTTCAAATAGTCAATTCCCTATTTCTAAAAGGAACCCTTAGTAACAAGGTGTACCTTATGCTTATCCACTTGACCATGATATGTGTACTTGATCTTAGAACCCCATTCATATATAACAATGTTCTTACCCTTAAGTAGAGGAACAATTTCTTGTGTCTAATTCTTCAATAATGACTTATAGGCTACCAACATAGCATCCTACCACTCTAGACAAGTCTTGGCCTAGGATTAAGTGATAGAATATTTAGAATCATAAACCTTTAATAGTAAGAATAAAAATAAACCTTTCTATGATGCTCTTGAGAAATAATGAACTACACATTATGAAGGATGATCCCACTTGGTAATTAAATGATCCATGGAAGGTTGTGGAACATCCTACAAATCATCATCATAATAAGGAACTAAAGTATTCAACACAAGATCACCATCATTATTACAATATACCACTATCACATAATATACAATAGGATCAAGCTTACCAGTAGGGTCCATGATAGGGAAAAATTCCAAAGGTGAATCTAGAATAGAAATAGCCATATCACTAGGACCCTTCGAAGGCCTCAAACTGATCGGTTGAAAAGTTATAAAAATTTGAGAATAATCAATGGTAATATATAAAAAATAATTGGAAGTATAATGATGTACTTTTGAAGGAATAGAAGGATTCATCAGTAGGATATGGTATATCTACCAAAAGAGAAAGAATTATGCTAGAAGGGGTTGATGGAATCTCCTAATTAAATATCACATCATGTCTAATTATGATTATTGCTTGACTAGATCATAAATGTGAAAAGACTTAGAAGTATGAAAATAAGCCACACAAATACATCAGGTGACTCTTTACATAAAAAATTTTAAGTATTTTTGACAACATGATCCCATGCAATTAAATTGAAGATATAACACTTGATAATATTTGTATTATATATTTGTAATCTCTTAAGAGGTGTCATACCTTTGACTACCTAAGTCAATATCTTATTGATGATATATTTGGTATAATTAATTACTTCATCCCAAAATGTGGGCTCTAGCTAGTTGGTATGCAACCTACATCTATACATCACGATAATAACCCTATTCTTCTACTTGAAAATCCCATTTTGATTTAGGATATAATGTGTAGTTTTTTAAAAATGAATACCATAATGAGTCAAAAATTACCAAAGGTATGGTTGACAAAATCACATCTTCCATCATTCCAAAGACATTTGATATTTCTCTCAAGCCTGTTTTCCATAAGATCTTTGAAGTCCTTCACTTTCTTAAAAGCTTCACTCTTGGTATGAATAGTTTAGATTCATATGCACCTATAGAAATCATTAATATATGTGAGGAAGTGTTTATTATTGATAAGGTAAGGATAACCTATTGACCCTCAATTATTATATGGATTAGTGACAATGGTTGAGTAACACACCTAGCTTGGCTTGACTAGAATGACTCTCAATGTTCCTTTTACAAAATACACCCTCACAAAAACCACTAGGATTATTAATATAAATAAGTCCATTTTCCATATGATATGAACTAATGCACCTCAAGGATCTATAGTTGATGAATCCAATCCTATGATGTTAATGCTTATTGATGTCATCTACCTTGGACACCATAGTATCAGATACTTTATTTATAGAAGAATAAAAAGAATAACATCACCAAGTTTATACATCTAATAAGACACATCACAATGTCCCAAGGGTATTATCTTAAAACCATCATAAATATCATTACTCACCCATCTATTAGGTCAAAAATACATCCTTTTGTTGATGCAACAAATGAAGAGAATATTGGGGCCCACACCTAGTACATGAAAATATTACCCAAATGAGGATAAGCCAATAGTAATATCACAAATTGTGATACATATAAATAATAATCATTATTAATTATCGCATGCTTATTGTGATGTAGTCTATTGTAATCATCTAAAATATGACAAAGCTTTATCATATGCACTATTACCACTAAATATATAATCCATTTGTCCAATGGTGTGGATATTCCATGGTCCAAGTGAAATACAATATGTTCACATGATATCTCACACTCATGCTCATTATTACATTATGCAAGGAAAATACAATCATCACAATCCCTTTCTTGATTTTTTACTTAAACTTCTTTAAGTAAATATGGTAAAATTCATATTGTTGGCACTCTTTCTTGCAAAATAGACATATAAGTTGATTGATCAAGGAATAGAATTTCTTATTGGTCAGTGATAAGCACAATATATGTCCCATGAATATTCTATAAAAATAAAATATTGTAAAACCAAAAAGAAGGGAAATCGATACCACCAATATGAATACATTAAAAATATGTAATCTAACCAAATGGGCTTAAAATGCTTTCATATGCAAAAGTTATGACAGACTAAATTTTTGCTATAAAAAGATGTTAAATGTTTCCAAAATATTAAAAAAATTAAAATTAAAATTACCTTTAGTAATTCATGTAGTGATAAAATAATAAAAGTAATGAATTGGAACCCCTCCTAAAATTTCATAAAGAATAAAAAAAATGGATGTTTTTTTTATGTTTATCATATAGTTTTATCTATATAACATATTTATAAAACACAACCAATCAAGTCATTCTCTCCCTCAAAATTAATATAAAAGTTGTCATACTATATTTATAACTTTGTTATGTGGCTTAGATGCCTTTTACATGCACTAAAGTATACCTATGACTTCTTATGCCTATGACTTCTTTGGCAATTAGGGATGGTCAAAAGATGTTCAATATATTCTTCTCTATTTTAGAGACCCTAAAAAATGACCTCTCATATATGCTACATTGATGCTCAAAAATCCAACATATTTGAAGTAAGGAATGTATATTTTTATCATGATTTCTCCTTCATTATCTAGGGCATAACTAGTATAATCCATCAGAAGCAATAAATTAACCAAATACATTAAGCTCCAAAATAGGGAAATATAACGAAATTTTTAGTGTATATTTCTCAAGTTAGTAATATAAATGTAACATAGCAATATCCTTGTGATCCAAGATCTAACTATTACTAAAATCTATAAAAAATTAAAGTGTCATAAGAATATGCTTTATTATTTCCTAGAATTATCATAGAATTATTGTGGAGTTATTAAATTTATATAATTATGATCATGTAATGGATATTTACACCTGCTTTAATACCATATCAAATTTAGTAACACTATCTAGAAATAAATGGATTCAACATATTACCCAAAAAGGAAATATATGTATTAGATAAGCATGCTATATGAACGATGTTCAAAGACATCAAAATAACAATAGTATATAGAATAAAATGAATCATTTTGATGACCACATGAATAGCATCATGGGGTATAACTACTCAAATTATAAGTGATCTTAGGCCAAGGTTGGAGAAATGATCTTAAAGTTTTTCAATAAATATTAAACTCACCTTTACAAGGTGAATAATGACTTGTAAGGCTATAAACATTAATTTGAGTTATTACAAAAGGTTCATACATGGCTTCAAGTGAATATTAAACACACCATTTTTTTCAATATAAGGGATGAGAAGTTACAATGTATTTTTTCAAAATTAGAAGAAAATAAAGGTTGAATAAAGATATGGAGTAAAATTTTAAACAAATAAAGTAGAATAGATGAGGTTTAATTTAGGTAAATCATATTAATATTACTCAATAGTAGAAACATATCTCCATATAATACAACTTAAAGTAGTAAAGAGTTTATCCCTTACACTTTAGGGTTTCGAGAGCAACATAATAAAAAATAAGGATGGAGGATATTAATGGTAATTATAGATTTTATGGTAGCATAAGAAATAAACTACTATGGAGGGTGTTCCTTGCAATTGAAAATTTTTATAGGTAGCATAAAGAAGTGTTTTTGAGATTGTTACTTGAACTTAAGGTTCTCTAGCATAGCATAACCTATAGGTGGTAAGTATCATTGTGAATACACTAGAAAAATAAAATATAGTGATGAGGATGAAATTTTTGGTGGGAATGTAAAAATAAGAGGAAGACCCTCAAAGAAAAAATAAATAGAAAAGTAAAATCATATGAATATTAATGTAGAAAACTAGAAATAAACATCATAATTACTAACAAGAAGTGGGGCTAAGACCATAAATAAGAATAAATAGTGGTGGTGAAGATGGTGTCTTGGAATATGAAGGGTATGAATAAGACCTTTTAAAAAACGTTACCAAGGAATTAATAGGTTTTTATAGTCTTGAATTTTTTTTTTTACAAGAACAAAAAATAATTAGTTAAGAATGTAACAATGCATCCGAAATTTTTGGAAGATGAGGGGTTATCTAGCAATTTCTACTCTAGGAGCTTGAGGGAGTATGACAACGCGATGAAAAAATACAAATGGGATGGAAAATTACTAAAATAAAGAATTAGAATTAGTTAAGTTTATGGTATTCTTGTAGGAAGGAGAAAAATGTTAAAGTTGGAATTATAAATGTATGTTATCCAACTATAATTACCCATATTGATATATTTTGGAAGGATATATGCTTATTTATGTCAATTTTAATGATGATTCATAATTATGATATGTGGATGCTTTTGGGAAACTTAAACATAGTTATATCTCATTATAGAAGGAATATTTTTACTCCTAAAATATCTAAATCAATGGAATAATTATCTTCATTTGTCAATTCAATGGACTTTGGGATGATATTCCTTCAAGATTTCAATATATATGGTATAATATATGTATTGGAAAAACACATATAACACAAAAATTAGATAAAAAAATTATAATACATGGTTCCAAATAGAGAATACAAAATATCTAAATATTTTATTGCTATGAGGATCATATCACAAACCCATTTTATTGAGATGTGGTCTACTCAATAGTTTTTTTTTGAAAAAATTGAAAAAAACTTGTATTAAAACAAAGATCAGTTACAATTGGGAGTAGACACTTCCCAGCCGAAAACAAAGAAAGCACAAGATTACAAGGCGCGAAAACGCGACACATTTCACCTCTGACCGCAAAAAGTCAACAAGTCACGAAATCGTGACATGTCGCGATATCGCGACAACTAGCCTTCCTTGGCCGCGACGGAGCGACATGTCGCGAAATCGCGACATGTCACGATTTCGTGACGACTATCCATCCTTGGCCGCGATGGGGCAACATGTCACGAAATCGTGACATGTCACGATATCGCGACAACTATCCTTCCTTGGCCGCGACAGAGCAACATGTCGCGATATTGCGACATGTCGTGATATCGCGACAACAATCCTTCCTTGGCCGCGACAGAGCAACATGTCGCGATATCGCGACAACATTCCTCCAGTGGCCGTGATGGCGCAACATGTCGCGATATCGCGACAACTTTCCTCCCATGGCCGCGACGGCGCAACATGTCATGATATCGTGACAACTTTCCTCCCATGGCCGCGACGGCGCAACATGTCGCGATATCGTGACAACTTTCCTCTGGAGGCCGCGATGGTGCAACATGTCGCGATATCGTGACAGCTTTCCTCCAAAGGCTGCGACGGTGCAACATGTCGTGATATCGCGATAGCTTTCCTCCAAAGGCCGTGATGGTGAAACATGTCGCGATATCGCGACAACTTTCCTCCAAAGGCCGCGACGGTGCAACATGTCGCGATATCGTGACAACTTCCCTCCAAAGGCCGCGACGGCGCAACATGTCACGATATCGTGACAGCTTCCCTCCAAAGGCCGTGATGGCGCAACATGTCGCGATATCACGACAACTTCCCTCCAAAGGCCGCGATGGCGCAACATGTCGCGATATCGCGACAGCTTCCCTCCAAAGGCCGCGACGGTGCAACATGTCACGATATCACGACAGCTTCCCTCCAAAGGCCGCGATGGTGCAACATGTCGCGATATCATGACAGCTTCCCTCCAAAGGCCGCGACGGTGCAACATGTCGCGATATCACGACAGTTTCCCTCCAAAGGCCGTGATGGTGCAACACGTCACGATATCGCGACAACTTCCCTCCAAAGGCCGTGACGGCGCAACAAGTCGCGATATCACGACAAAAACCACCCTTAGCATTTTCTTTGCTCATTGGCTCAATGATCTTTCAAGACCCTGCCTAATCACCTCATCCTCCAAAGGCATGTCACTGTGCAGCTGCACCCCTACCTCTTTCTCAGCACCCATCTTCGCTAGGAAATCGATCGCTTTATTTAAATCTCTACTCACATAAATGGGAATCACATCATCTAATTCCCTCCATAATGCCTTGATTTGAGAGACCAGAATCCTCAACCTCCATGCTTTCGAAGCAAAGTTCCTCATGCAGTCTAGAGCTCCAACCAGTATTTGAGAATCAGATTCGAGAATTATCCTCCTGTGGCCCTGATTAACTGCCTAGATAGAAGCAGATTTGATAGCAATGGCTTCTGCTTCATTGTTTGTGGCTCTTCCCAAGCCTTGCAGTTCCCAATAGAGCACTGAACCATCATGATCCTGGCAAACCACTCCAATTCTGGCACTACCCGGATTGCCCTTTGTAGCTCCATCAGTATTGATTTTAATCCAACCTTCTGGGGGTGGTTTCTAGCTAGCTCTGTCCTGTCTCTCTTGCTCTTCAACTCCCTCTTCCATTGGCCCAGGACCAACCTGAGTTTCCTCTTTAGCATAGACGACAACAGTTTCTGTGGCTTTGCTCCAGATGACCTGCCAAACTCCATCTAGCGAGGAAAAAGTTTCTCTAAAAATTTGAGCATTTCTCTCCAACCACACTTGCCACCAAATGAAGTATAAGCCAAGCTCCCAACCAATTCGAAGAGCTTTAGATTTAAATCTACCCCTCTTCCATATTTCCCAAATATTGGTCCGATTCAAGTCACCATTAACCTGGAGTTTATAGTGAGAGAACCATCGCTTCCAAATCTGACGCGTGAAAGGGCACTCAAACATCAGGTGATCAGTTGTTTCCTCGTTCTTGTGGCATAAAACACATTGAGATGGACCGATGATTCCTCTACATCCGAGATTGTCAAAAGTGAGAATTCCATTGTGCATAAACTTCCAGGCAAAAAAGTTTACTTTCGGCCAACCCTTGGAGTGCCAAATCTTTCTCCAATCCTCAACCAAAAATGAATGTGGGGGAGGCTCTGGGAGGATCTTGTCGTATCCATCCTTCACTGTATATACACCCAGGTTCCCATAGCCCCAAGCTAATTCATCCTCCTCGTCTCTCCCTGTGAGAAACCTTTATGTCAAGATTTTGGTCAAGATGGGTGCCAGCTCCGGAGGGATTGAAATTGGCCACTCCTCCAACCTCTTAAACTTCTTAAACTTATATTCCCCCAGCTGACTAGTGTTGAAATAACTTTCAATTTGGACCCAACCCTTGGTTTCTATGGCGGATTTAATTGGTTGTAATTCGGGGAACTCAGCAATGATGGGTGGGTACTGGTCCCAAGAATCAGTCCAGAAATGTGCCTTCTCCCCTCTCCCCACTTTCCAAAACAATTGGTCTTTAATAACCTGAGATCCAAGCTTGAGAGCCTGCCACACTAAGGATCCAGTACCATCCAGAGGGAAACGGCCCACCTCATTGGGGTGAACATGACCCAAATATTTACTAGTTAGGATTCTACTGAATAAGGAGGTTGGTTGGGAAATCCATCTCACAACTTTCCAGCCAAAGCTTTATTATTTAGCTTGGATCTTCTCAGTCCCAGCCCTCCTTTTTCCTTGGGCTGGGTAACTTTATCCCAACCAACTAAGGCCCATTTCCTCTCCCCTTTTACTCCTTCCCATAAAAATATTCTAGCCATTTTGTCCAGCTCTTTCCATATAGTATGTGGGGCAGCCAGGATAGAGAATTTATAAATTGGCATGGCCTGAATGACTGATTGTAAGAAAGTTAATCTACCCCCATAGCTTAACCATTTATGAGACCAATGATTCATTCTATCTTTGATACCATCCAAAAGATCCTTCCAGATATCTATTTTTAATTTTTTGAAATGCAAAGGAACCCCCAAGTAAACCACTGGAAGAGAAGTCCTTGTGAATCCCAAGATCTCTAGAACTCTATCCTGTAGCCTTTGATCAAGATTGAAAAAGACCACTTTGGATTTTTTATCATTGATGACTTGGTTTGAAGCCCTAAGGTAGACATTAAGAGTATCTCTGATAACTCTAGCTTCCCTGAAGCTGGCCACTCCAACCAATCCTGTATCATCCACAAACTGTAAGTGAGTCAAAACTTCCTCACCCACCTTGATACCTATTAGCAAGCCTTGATGTCTTCTCCTCAAGAAAAGTCTACCTAATCCTTCAACCAAAATGAGGAAAAGATAGGGAGAGCAAGGGTCCCCTTGACGAAGACCACGGGTGGCTCCAAAAGGTTGCGAGGGAAGACCCTTGATTAAAATAGAATAAGACGACGTAGAAACACAACTCATGACCCAATCTATCCAGTCTTGAGAGAAACCAAAGGCTGCCATCATCTTTGACAAGAAACTCCACTCCACCCTATCATAAGCCTTTGACATATCTAGTTTAATGAACATTCCTTTATTACCAGATTTTTGCATTGTATGGATTGCCTCCTGAGCAAGAACCACCCCATCCAAGATCTGTCTACCCTCTACAAAACCCCCTTGCTCAGAGGAGATAATGTTATGAAGGAGAGGTTTTAGCCGTTCAGCCATTATCTTTGTGATTATTTTATAAATCACGTTGCATAAGGCAATAGGTCTGAAATCAGAAATATGAGCCCCCTCCTCCCCTTTAGGAATTAAAGTGATGAAGGTATGATTTAATGCCTTAAGCATTCTTTTATTACCTCTGGACTCCTCTGTGACAACCAAAACATCCTCCTCCAAAGTATCCCAGAAGGCCTGAAAAAACTCAATTGGAAAGCCATCTGGTCCTGGAGATTTGTCGGTGCTCATTCCAAAGACCACATTCTTCAGTTCTTCTCTATCAATGGGTCTAAGAAGGGTCTGATTTTCTTCTTCAGAGATAATAGAGGGTATGACATCAATAACTTCATTTTGAGCCTCTACATCTTGCTCCATACTTTCCTTAAAAAGTTTAGAAAAATACTCCATTGAATGGGAATGCATACCAGGAAGAGTATCAAAGGAGTGTCCATTCTCATCTTGAAGGGCTTCCATGTTATTCATCTGTCTCCTAGCACAAGCTGACCGATGGAAAAATTTGGTATTTCTATCACCTTCTAATAACCAAGTGGTTCTTGCTCTCTATTTCCAGTAAGTCTCCTCTTGGTTATCAATGTCCTCAACCGCTTTACGCAAGGCATCATCCTCGGTTTTGAGCTGCTCTGTAATTGTTCCTTCCCTAAAGTGTTTTTGAACCTCATCCCATCTGGCCACCAAGGGAGCTCTTTGGAGCTGGAAATCTGACTTGTTAGCTTGCCTCCATTGTTTCAGTTGAACTTTGACAAAATGAAGTTGTTTGTGGAATCTAAACATTGCTGTCCCAAAAGGTAGACGACCTTCTTCCCACCACTGCGGAATTTTCTTTCGAAGATCCTCTTTTTGTAACCAAAAATTCTCAAATTTAAAAGGTTTGTGATGCTGCCCTGTCATAGTCCCTCCCTCCAACAAAATGGGAAAGTGATCTAAAACTGGACCCTCCAAAATCTGGAATTTAGTATTCCATTTTACAAATGCCTCCTCTGAGACCAGAAAATGGTCTAGCTTTACCTTCCTGCTATGTGGCTCCCTCCTCTTGTTAGTCCAAGTAAAGTAGGTTCCAGGGCCTTTAATATCCACTAAGTGCAAGGCCTGGACTTGGGCAATCAGAAGTCGATCCCCTGGGTCCAAAATTGGGGTTCCCCCTTCTGATCTCTAGAAGATAATTTAGCATTAAAATCCCCAGCAATAATCCAGTCTAAATCTTCCCTTGAGGTCCTCATGTTATGTACAACTTTCCATTGGAGCCTCTGGCCATCAAGGTTTTGAGCCCCATAAAAATTTGTGATTAAAACATGTTCAGCTGTGACATTATTCCTAAAATGAGATGTGAGAACACCCCTCCAAGCTATATGTTCTATTGCAGTCCATTCCAGAGAGTTCCAAAGAGTAACTATCCCCCCTGAGGCACCTTGGGCAGCCACATCCATATGACCAGCGCCCCTCCAGATTCTATTAACTGTTTTACACATAAGATCTAAAGACATTTTTGTCTCCTGGATAAGCAAAAAATCTGTTTTACATTTTCCTAAGAGTCTTTGAACAGCAGATTGATGGGTTCTACTATTTAAACCCCTAACATTCCATGATTGAATAATCATTGAAAACCTTGAGAGCAGTAAGAATCAATTGTCCTCACCGATCCTCCAGTGATCAGCTTGTCTCCTTGAGCTGCTAGCAGGTCCTTATTTGATTTTCTACCCGCTCCTTGAGAAATGCTATTTTTTGATCGCTTTTCCACCTGAGTTATCCCTAGGGTTGGCCTTTCTCTGTTCTTTTCTGCTACTCCCATGCTGACATCCTTGATTATTGGCTACGCTTGGGTGTGCAGTATCAATGCCACTGCATTCTCTGACAGCGGTAACTCAGTGTACTCAATTACCTATTCTGTGGCGGTGGGAGATGAAGGAGAAGCATGAGCGGGGGTGTTGTTGGCTTCAGTGTTCGCATCCACACCTTCCATAACTTGATCCTCTTGGTCCACTAATGTCTTAAATATTTCGTACCTATTAGCTGGCTTGAGTTGTGCTTGCTCCTTACCATTTTTCTTTTGCTTTCTCCTTCTTTTAGGCTGTTCAAAGCCATCTTTCTGAACATCTTTACCTTGAGGGGTACTGGTTGGTTCTTTGGTTAGAGTTGACCTACCCTCCCTGGGACGATTTGGCATTCCAAGCGGGGCCTCCATTTTTGTGTTCAAATTATTTGGACAAAACCGGGCCAAATGCCCATATTTGTGACAAACTCTGCATCTGAAGGGCAGAGCCTCATAATCTAGCTGCTGAATCCAAGATAGTCCTGCCAGTTCAAGTTCCACCTCTGTCGGTAGAGGCTGGCTAATATCCATTTCCACACAAATTCTTGCAAAAACAGTTGTGTTTCCTTCTATGGTGTCTTTGGAGACACCCAAATGTCTTCCAAGGGAGTTCTCGATCATTTCCAGAACCTGCTCACCCCAAAACTCCATTGGAAGAGCATACAGGCGGATCCAAACCGGGACAGCCGTGGGTTCAATACGAGGATCGAAACCCACTCTCCAGGGTTGAACAAATAGCCCTGCCGGACCATGGTTCCTCTTTTTTGATTCAAAAGCCCTATTTCTATCGGACAGAGAAGAAAAACTAACAATGAAATACCCGTTGCTAATAAACCATAAGGAGTACTCACCGTGAGGCTCCCAGTTTTGCCTGACCCAGGTGTGCAAGAAATTTAGGGTAGGGCGAATACCCATGAATTTACAGATCAGATCATGGTTGGCTCTGTATAAGATTGTGTCTTCGACCATCTTTGGCTCAATGACAATCTTGGGCCTTGATTCGGACTGTGGAAGGCATCCATTGACTCGTTGGCCTGATGATCTCTTTCCAGTGTTCTTGAAGAGCATATGAAGAGCATTTCTCTGAGCTTCGTCATTAGAAGAAGGAGAATTATCTTTTAGCATTTCAGCATAAGAGCTCTTTCTCCCTGCGAGAGGATCCGGAGGAGTCCCCATTGGACCCTCCTGGGACAGAAGACTTGCGTTTAGATCCACAGTAACCAGAAAAACACTACGGCAACCCACCAGATGCCCAAGAAAATTCGAAGATCCAGAAACCCTGGTTCAGAGGAGAAAATCGCCAGAGCTCATTTTTCATTGGTACTCATGTTCTACTCAATAGTTGCCATCTACTTTCATTTCAATTCTAGTCTATGTGACTTCATTTTATTAATTTCTTCCAAATAGTTATCTTATGGTGTAATGAATAAAACTTTGAACAATCATATATTTATAAATTCATTCAAAATATAAAATATCTAAAGATGCAAAATTTTGAAATGTTGATTATTATGGTCACATAGTTCAAATTAAATAGGAAATTAAATCCAATATTCATAATTTATAAGAGAAATTAGAAATCAATGGAATGAACAAAGATAATTATGTTCAATAAAAATAATTACTTCTTATTATCATGATGTATTGCAAAAGGAAGAGTCATATTGGACCTGAAACATTAGAAAGAGGTGGCTTAAGGAATGGTATACAAATACAAAATAATTTCATGTTATACCTAAAATAGGTTTATATTTTTGTCCAGTTAAAAATATTTCAAATCTATATATGGTGTAAATCCAGTGGCAAGAGGTCATAACAAGAACCTCCAATCAAATAAAATTGTGATGAAAAGAAACAAAGATAAAATAATTCCCAATCACATAAAATCTACAATAGATGGAAATAACCTAATAAATGCTTTATCTTCTCATTCTTGGATTTCACCCCTTCCTACAATGTGGTACCAAGGGAATATATATCCCAAAACAAACCCTAAATCTCAAAGCCCTAAAGATAAGAAATTACAATATATATAGGCTATTTTGTCTTCTAGTGCAAACCAAAAAAATATCGGATAGGCCCCTAAATTAACACACATTATTGTATTTCCCATATTAGGCCCCCTTTAAAATCTCAACAACTACCCATTGCCTAAATAAGAAGTTATTCCAAATATGTTTTCTTCCAAATTTTCAAAAAAACACTAAATCCCATTTTTGAGGCACTAGATGAAGGAATTAGGGTCCGATAACATACTAAAATATCTTAAAGGCTTCTAGAGAGATCTTGCCATGAAAATTTCCACTTCGTTATCTAGCTCCTCGTAAAATTTCAAGTCGATACAAAAATTGGATCAAAAGTTATGACCTTCGAAATATAGGCTACTGCATCATTCTCCTCTGGTTGAAAATAACTCCACTCCTATGAGCTCCTTTGATAAAACTCCTACAAATTTTTGCTATCAACATTTTTTAGGTCCCACTCTAAAATCCAAGTATTATCTTCCTATTTTAAACCTTCCCATTGTACAAAGCATTTGTTGTAGCTTTCCTTCCTGGTTCTAATTGTCTTCTTATCAAGTACTTGGATAATTTTTTATTTCTTCTTCTTAGGTAGCTGCTGCTCCCAGTTTATGTCCTATTATGATTCAAATTTATCTTCATCCCCATGAAATTCATCCAAATATATAACATTAAAAATTGGTGAAATATGAAAATAAGCAGGAAACTCCACTTTATAGACATTATCATTCATCTTCTTCAAAATTCTACATGGTCCAATCTTCTTATACTTCAATTTATTATATGTGCCATTGGGAAACCTCTCCCTATTGAGGTGAACCATCACCATGTATCCCACCTCAGTCTCCTACTTTCATCTGCTACTTCCTTATACCTTTCATTACTATCTTGCAACTTATTTCTAACACCTTCTTGCAATTCCTATATATGCTCTGCAAATGCTTCTACATCATCACCGAATTTACCCTCAATTGGTAGGTCAATTAGATCTAACACAACATTTAAATTCTTATTGTGAATAATCTAAAAAAGGAGATTTTCCTATTGACCTATTAACTAAACTATTATATGCAAACTCAAATTGTGGTAAGTCTAAGTCCCACTATTTTGGTTTTTCTCCCATAATACATCTTAGAAGATTTACCAAACTTTGGTTTACTAATTTTATCTACCCATCAGTTTGGGGTGATATGCACTACTGAACTGTAACTTTTTCCCCATATTATCCCATAGAGTCCTCCAAAAGTGACTCAGAAAACTTATGTCCTAATATTAGGTGATCGTTTTTAGAACACCATGTAGTATAAAAACTTCTTTGAAAAATAAATTTGCAACTCTAGTAGCATCATTGGTTTTTTTGCAAACAATGAAATGTGTCATATTAGAAAATATATCTACCAAAACAAAAATTGAATCCTTACTCCGCTATGTGTTAGGCAACCCCAACATAAAATCCATGCTCAAATTTGTCCATGGTCTTATAGGAACTGGCAAAGGTATATAAAGCCTTGTATTTTTTGCATGGCCTTTAGACATTTGGTACACTCTACATATTAACACAAAATTGTTATGTCCCTCTTGACCTTCAACCAATAATACTTCTCCTCTACAAGAGAAATCATCTTACTTACTCTAAAGTGCCCAACCAAACCTTTGTTGTGCAATTCTCTAATAATATTCTCCCTTATTGAACCAATATTAATGCACAATTGCTTCCCTTTAAACAAATAACCATTTTGCATCAAATAATCACAAAAATCACTACCAACTTCTCCCATCACTGGATTCTTACACTACACAATTTTACCAAAATTTGGATCATAGTCATACATTTTTTTAATTGCCTCAAATTCAACTACTTCATGCTCCATAGTAGTCAATAATACTACACACCTACTCAAAGCATCAAAAATTTGATTTTTCTTACCTGACTTATGCTTCAAAAAAAATGTATACTCTTGCAAGAATGATTGCCACTTTGCATGCTTATTATTTGATTTCTTTTGGGTATTTCCATATATCAAGGCTTCATGATCAGTAAATAACACAAACTCTTTAGACACTAAATAATGTCTCCACTATATCAATGTCTTCAAAATAGCATATAATTTTACATAATTAGTAGAATATTTCTTCCTTACGTCATTCAAAGTTTCACTAAAAAATGCTACAGGACATCCTTCTAGATTCAATATGGCTCTAATTCCTATGTGGGACGCATCATAAATCAACCTCAAAAATCTCGCTAAAATCTGGAAAAATAAAAATAGGTGCTTATATCACCTTATTCAATAATTTGAAACTCTCTCTTGTTGCCATTATCCATACAAATTATCTTCCCTTCATACATTTTGTTATAGGTGCAACAATGATACTAAAATTCCTAATGAACTTCCTATAGAAATTTGTCAAGCCATGGAAACTCATAATTTCTATGACATTCCTTGGAATGGGCCATTCCAAAATTACCTTCACATTCTTTTTATCCATCCTCACTCCATCCTATGAGATTACAAATCCCAAGAACACTAGACTCTTCTGAAGGAATCTACACTTCTTCATATTGACATACAACTTCTCCTTCCTTAACAACTCTAACACTAATTTCAAATGCAACAAGTGTTCTTCTTCATTCCTACTAAATATCAGAATGTCATCAAAATGCGCACCTACAATATTACCAATATATTCCTGAAATGCTCTGATAATCATCCTAATAAACATATTGGGTGCATTAGATAATCTAAACAACATCACCATCCATTTGTACAACCCATATTTTGTCTTAAAAATGATCTTCCATTCATCTCCTTCTCGGATTAAAATTTGATAGTATCCACTATGTAGATCAATTTTGCTAAAGCACCGTCCTTCGGCTAGTACATCCATTATGTCATCTAGTTTTGGAATTGGGAATAAATACTTGATTGTAATTTTATTGATTTCCCTACCATCCAAACACATCTACCATGTTTCATATTTGTTTTGTGTCAACAATGCAGGAGTCACACATGAACTTATACTTTCTCTAACATATTCCTTCTTTATTAGTTCTATCACTTATTTTTCAACTCCTCATTCTGCATGGGACTCATCCTATAGGCTACTTTATTTGAAAGAGTTTATCCTATAATTAGATCAATATGATGCTAAATATTTCTTTTTAGGGGTAATCCATCTAGTAACTCCTCTAGTATGACATCTATATACTATTTTAGTAACTTTGCTACTGCAGGTGGTATAGCAACATCCCCAATATTCACCTTCTTTATTGTTAGAACATAACAAACCTTAGCTTCTTTTATCCTTGTGATAAATTCCTTAGATACCAATGGGTTTTCACTCTATCCTTTTTCCTTATGTGGTAAATAGACCAATTTTACTTCATCCTTCTAGAATGTGTAAGTATTCCTTTCCCCATCATGGATAGACTTCCTATAATATTACCAAGGCCTCATTAATAATAAGTGACATGCATCTATTGGAATTACATCACACCACAATTTATCCTTGTAGGTATTCCCAATTGAAAACTTAACCAGACACCTCTTATCTATTGTTACCTCATTCCATTTCTTGAACCGAGATATGTGATAGGCTTACAGGTTCTTCTCACACTTTAAGTTAAGTTTCTTAACCATTTCAGTGGAAACCATATTTTCATAAGTACCATTGTCAATTATCATCTTACATACCTTTCCTCGATATGTGCATCTTGTTTGAAAGATACTCGTATGTAGCCATGAGTCACCATCTTAATTATCTTGTGCTTTATTCTTCTTTGGGATGTTTATTGTCCTTCTTATCATGAGGTTTTCCTCCACATCTGTGACAACTTCTACCTCATATTGATCTTTGACCTCAACCAAATTAACTCTAGCTTGTTCTCCATATTTTATTTCTTGTGCAAGATAGTGTGGACACTCAAAAGTTATGTGCCCTTCCTCTTTGCATCTATAATATATATTTTACCTTTGTGGGTCATCCCAATTTCATCATCCACCATAGCCTCTTCCTCTTTGATGTTCATCATATATTTGATGGTTATCTTGACCCTACCCAAACTCTTATTATTATTTTGTACTTGAATATTATCCTTTTGAGGGATGTCCTCTGATTGAAGGTGATGATGGTCCTTTCTTCACTCATTTTCTAAAATTACTCCTCTTATGTTTCTATTTTTATTTTAATACTAAATGATATGTATCCTCTACACTATGGGTCCAAAACATACTCAATTCATCTTGTATGGCATAACTTAATCCATTAACATGCCTTGCAACCTTCTATTCTTCTAACTCTTCAAGACCCACCTGAGTTGATAACTTGTACAATTCATTGGTGTAGTCCTCGATGCTTTGATCAAAATGTATGACCTATGAAACATAGAATCCTACATAATTCTCATCTGGTTGAAAATAACACTACTCCTATAGTCCCTTTGATCAAACTCCTACAACTTTTTGCTATCATTTTTCAATTCCCACTCTGAAATCCAAATATTATCTTCTTGTTGTAAACCTTACCATTGTACAAAGTAATTGTTGTAGCTTCCCTACCTGGTATTGATTGTCTTCTTATCAAGTACTTGCATATTTTTTCTTTCTTCTTATTAGGTATCTACTGCTCCCATTTTATGTCCTCTTCTGATTCAACTTTATCTTCATCTCCATGAAATTCATACAAATATGTAATGTTAAAATTGGTGAGATATCAAAATCAGTAGGAAACTCCACTTTATAGGTATTAGCATTAATATTTTTCAAAATTCTACATGGTATAATATTCTTATACTTAAATTTTTTATATGTACCCTTGGGAAACCTCTCCTTCCTGAGGTTAACCATCACCATGTCCCCTACAGTAAATACTTTCAGTCTCCTGCTTGCATCTACTGCTACCTTATACTTTTGATTACTATCTTGCAACTTCTTTCTAACACCTTTATGCAATTCCTATATGTGCTCTGTAAATGCTTCTGCATCGTCACTTATTTTATCCTCAAAGGAAATTTTCTCATTGACCTATTGATTGAACTATTATATGTAAACTTAGCTTGTGGTAAGTCTAGGTCCCACTATTTTGGTTTTTCTCTCATAATACATATTAAAATATTTCCCAAACTTTAGTATACTTATTCTATATTCCCATTAGTCTAGGTGTGATATGCACTACTAAGTTATAGCTTTGTACCCATATTCCCCCATAGAGTCCTCCAAAAGTGACTTAGAAACCTTGTGTCCTAATCTGAGGTAATAATTTTTGGAACACCATGTAGTCTAAAAACTTCTCTAAAAAATAAATCTGCAACTCTAGTAGCATCATTGGTATTTTAGCAAGCAATGAAATGTGCCATATTAGAAAACCTATCTACAATAACAAAAATTTAATCCTTATTATGTTGTGTGTTAGGAAACCCCAACACAAAAACCATGCTCAAATCTATCCATGGTCTTGTAGGAACTGACAAAGGTATATAAAGCCTTGTATTTTGTGCATGTCCTTTAGCCATTTGGCACACTCTACATCTTAACACAAACCTAGTTATGTCCCTCTTTACCTTTGGCCAATAGTACTTCTCCTCTATAAGAGAAATCATATTACTCACTCTAAAGTGCCCAACCAAACCTCTGGTGTGTAGTTCTCTAATAATGTTCTCCCTCATTGAACCAAAATGAATGCACAACTACTTTCCTTTAAACAAATAACCATTTTGCATCAAATAATTGTAAACATCACTACCAACTTCTCCCATCACTAGATTCTTACACTACTTCACAATTTTACCAAAATGTGGATCATAGTCAGACATTTTCTTAATTTCCTCACATACAACTACTTTATGCTCCATAGTAGTCAATAATACTACACACCTACTCAAAGCATTAGCATCTTGATTTTTCTTACCTGACTTATGATTAAAAAAAATTGTATAATCTTGCAATAATGATACCCACTTTGTATACCTACTATTTAATTTCTTCTGGGTATTTACATACCTCAACACTTCATGATCAGTAAATAACAC